>JASAOG010000367.1:117500-168739 GCA_030265305.1 Biomphalaria pfeifferi
CCCCAGGGTAAAAAAAAAGGAGAGGGGTGGTACTTTGTGTTAGAGACTTTTGTACAACATTCAACTGAGTCAATATTTCAAAAAAAAGTTGAGACTGACCTGTATGCGTTCTCTTGTGTATTTTTAAATTCTCCGATCTTGCAAAAACTTTCCCGCAGCCAGGAAATGGGCACGGAAATGGTTTCTCGCCTGTGTGCACCCTGACGTGGTTGACCAGTTTGTATTTGGCCTTGAACGGCCGTCCATCCCTTGGGCAGCCCTGCCAGTAGCACGCGTGGTTGGCCTGCTCGGGGCCCCCCACGTGCTCCACTGTAATGTGAGTCACAATCTCGTGCATCGTGGTGAAAATTTTGTTGCAGGGCTTCTTGGGCTCCCCCTGGTCCTGGTCCACCCACAGGCAGGTGTGCTCCTGTTTGATGGAGTGCCTCATAAACGGGTAAAACGCACCCGGCCCGTGGGGGCCCATGTTCATCCGGTGGTGGCTCATGGGGTTCATATGATTCAAGTGCTGAGGCGGGCCGAAGTGGTCCGGCCGAGGGGGCCCCATCTGGTTAAACTGGTCAGGTCGGTGGTACGGGAACATTTGCCCGTTGACGTGGTGCCCGGCGCCCGGGTCCGAAAGACCGGGGAACAGGACGTGACTAGCCGATGTGTCCGGGTGGTGAGGGGTGTGGAGACCCATGCTGACGGAAGACGGGACCCCAAACATACCCGCGTGGCCGCCTCCGCCGTCGTGGCCTGGAAGATTAAACTGCTCCGCCCTGCGTATCAAAAAATCGCGGGCGGCGTAGCTGGAGATCTGCGAGTGGGGCCCGTGTGAAGCCATCCCATATCCATTGGCTTGGGCAGCGTACTGATTGTGGTGCAGACCGGCCGTGGGGTCGCCCATGGGGTTACTCGGGCTTAGTTTGAGGGCACCATGAGAAAGGCCGTGTGGGCCGGGCCCTGTGTCCATGAAGGGGCTGATCATCATGGTGGACGGGTAGTAGGTCACGTCCCTGGCAGCCACAACTCCGGGCTGGGGAGGGAAATCGTGGAGGAAATCCAACTTGTACCTTCACCAAGAGGGAACTGTGAGGAAAATAAAATAATCAAACATTAAAAACCCAAGAAACTGTATTTTTTAAAACTACAACATAGAAATAAATGCTTAATAATACCTAAGCTATGTTATAACAATTGTTTCAAAATTAACTGCATAAATAAAATTGAAAAATGTTATTATTTCGACGTATTGGTGACGATGTAGTCTATAAATAGAATAAACACTATAATATGTATTGTGTACAATTAATTATGTAGGTATAGATTCAATAATTCATGCGCCGTTCCTCAAGGGACCGTTACATTAATGGCGAGTTCCCCCATGGTTAGCTTGGATGGCTTGTATGGTTACATAGGAAGATGGTGGAGGCTCCCGGTAAACTCGGTCCTTTGGCCATGTCTAGCCCATTGGTCCAGAGGCCAGTTATGTGGGAAATAGCAATGCTTTACATGGGCATTGACTTGGGTCTCTTCCAGACAGAACTGCGGTTCACGCATGTTTTTTGTTTTTTTTTACTGTTTGACGCTCAAACAGGTTGTTTTTTTTTCAAACTTAGAGCTCGAAGAGCCTTTGGCTCAGATCTTAGACGATCAAACGGTATATATTCTAGGTTAAACATTGTTACATAGATGTTTACTCTCACACTTATTGTCATATTCTCTTTGAGCCCACATTCAAATTGCAATAATAACAACACTGAATTTTGTTTCTCTCTAACAAAGCTCGACTAAGGCAGTGCAAGAGAGTAAATATTGCTTCGTTACTAGCGAAATAATAATCTTTATTTTCCGTAGGAAAATTTGTTTTACAATTGTGCACTACAAATAACAATACACAATTATAGCAAACATTGTGTACGATAGCGTAACATATACAAGAATACATGGCACTGTACGGACAGTATTAGTGGAAGTGAACATATTATGTGAGCGTTACAATTTCCAGGATGTAACTAGAAAAAAAAAAAGGTCACAGTCCAAAAAGTGTCATAGAGTCTATCAAATATTTTCAATAGGAACTGAAAAGCAGAAGAATAGTCAGATAGTGTACACAAGACTATTTGAAAAAAAAATGGGGGGGGGGGGGGTTTAATTCAATGAAACAGATACTAGAATTCTCTGGCCGAACCAGTGTATGGGAGGAGTGTTTACTTGTGGGCCTTATTTTATTGTTATAATTAAGCAAATATATTTATATATATATATAGACTGGGAAAAAATGAACAGGAGTAGCTTGTGGGTATTGCTAGTTCATTAATATACACCTTATGGTATTGGATGGACCATAGCAAACAGAGGACGTGAACATTATTATTATTTTGTCTAATTATGTGTCAGTAATCTGGAGTTCTCGGGTCTAGCGTAGGAAAGTTATGAGACTCTAGAAATTATATAGCCTAGTTACATCTACATGAAAGGAACTGCTTGTCATATGTGTATGTACGAACCGAATCAAGTAACAAGTGAAAGAAAGGTTTAAAATAAAAAAGAAATGAATAAAAGAAGAAAGGAATAAGGAGGAAAAAGAGAAAGGAAAATGAAAGAAGTGATAAAAAAAATTAATAAAAAAAAACAACACCAACAAAGACATAAAGGCCAGACAATAACACACCATTGAAAGTGGACCACACACCAGAGCGCGAGGTTGCTACTAAAGCCTATTGATAAAACACTCATTAGGCAGCTCCAAGCACGGCGCTGAACAAATCAACGTTCAGACACCCTCACGTCATTAGCGGAGTTTTAATCATACAAACTGAACACTTTTAAATTGTTCTGCCACTTCATCTTGTCTCTCGTTCTGCATTCATCTCTCTGTTTCTCTCTCTCTCTCTCTCTCAGTCTCTCTCTCTCTCTCTGTCTCTGTCTCACTCTTTCTCTCTGTCTCTCTCAGTCTCTTTTATTCTGTCAGTTGTTAGGAACCTGGCGCCTTGTCTACCCCTCCCCTTATTTAAAATACATTTTCTGTTGTCGTTTTTATTTTATCTTTTTGAACCTAAAACGTGTGTGTGTGTGTTTGTTGGGGATTCAAGAGTGAGTAGAGGAAGGGAGAAAGAGAAGGAGGAAATTAAAAGAAAAAGAAAGATAAAACTGGAGAAAGAAGGAGAGAGAGAGAGAGAGAGAGAGAGAGAAACAAAAAGAAAAGGAGAGGAGAGAACTAGAGAGAGAGAGAGAGGAGGGGGGGGAGAAAGAATAATATAGAAAGACATATACAAAGAAAGGATGAATGAAAGAAAGAAAATTGAACAAAGAAATAAGGACAGAAAGAAAGAAAAAGAAAGAAAAAGAAAGTACATTTCGCTTGTACTTCTCCAGTACCCAAACCAAAAACCGTTGTAGAACGAAAAGGTCTGACTAGACTAACGGCAGAGTTCCTCACGTGGTCTCAATCATGGAGAGTATGGAATGGGGCAAACACAATCATGTTAATGCAGGAGTAAATTAAGTCAAAAGACTCACTCACGCACACAAACACATACCCTCACACGAACACACACACACACACACACGTGCACTCACGCACTACACACAGACACACTCGCACACCCCGCTCGCGCTTAATAGAGAGGAATCGTGGCTTATTATTTAATGAGACGTCCAAGCCTCTAGTGTGTAGCTTTCACTTAAAGCATTTCACAGGCAACGCCTCTGCCTCAAGACAAGAAGAACAAGATTTAGTATAAAAACCTTAAGCCTGGATCTCAACAGAAGTGGACAATACAGAACCATTCTTATATAACATCTACAAGTGATCTTATTGAACAAGTGGAGTTAATGTTTTCAAAGAAACTCCATGGGTTCGTTGTTTGGTAAGAAAAAAGATCAAAGGGCATGTTTTGTTACATGTAACATCAGGATCGCTGAGTGTATTAATATGGTACTCATTAAACTACTTGTGTATTAAAATAAAATATATGAGTTCTTTAGTGTGGATTTAAACGTATCAAAATTTATATTTTCCAAATATTTCCAGGTTTGGGGCCAACCTTAGGCCGATTTGACCGATTGTTCCGAATTGGGCCCCGCGCCTGGCATAGATCCCCGCAATTTACATTTAACATATCACTCTCAGTCGTGACTTTTTTCAAAGGCTTTTAAAGGTTTAACATATTTAGTTTATCATACGATTGACGTAACTTTAATTATCACACTGGCGTCTGTTGCGTTCGAGTTGCTACCTATGCATGTTGTATAGTTGTATAATAAATATTAATATAATGATTTAATTAATAGTAATAGTTGTTTTTGTAAAAACAAATGTCGAAGCATTCTTTAAATTGGGCCCCTCAAATAGAAAGGCCGGCCCTGTTCCAAGTTGTTTCAGCACATGGGACTATATTTTATCGCGTTATTACAGCGAGACAAACCGCACTCCGCCTTCTGTTTAACATAATAAACAGTGGAGTACCACACTATGTGTGCACATGGATTTCAGATATAGATCTAAATCATGCCACTTTATTTTTTAGCTGAAGCTAAGCAATAATGTATGCAATAATGTAAGCATGTGTTCCTTTGATCACTTTCATTGTAACATTTTTGTTATATTATAGCAGTAGCCAATGTTTCTAGGATCAGCGATATCCAAATCCTAATAACTCTAATCCTGTGTAATTAAGCAGTTAGCAAGACAGGCCTATTGCAGTGATGCTCAAATTACGGCCCTTGAGTTAGATCCGGCACTGTTCGGGCCCTTTCAAACTGATTGCCAGCAGTGAAGAACAAAAGAAAAGATGATTGGTTCAAATAGACTCTTCCACATTTTGCCAAGATGAGAATCGTGAAAAGCCTGTCGAAAAAGTATATGGCCTCCTTGTTTTAAAAAGGGTTGGGTACCAGTGACCTATTGTACAATGGCTAGAGATTTAAATATAGATGACCAGTTTTCTTATCAGATGATCAAACAGGAGCTTTCGCGAGAGCTAGATTGGTTGAAGTCATATTGTCTCCTATAACGAAAAGGAAATCATCTGAAAGACACATCTTTAATCATTTATATAATACTCTAAATAAGACGTTAAAACTCAACGTTGCGCAAGCAACGAACAAAGAGGACTGTTTAAAACAAAGAGGACTGTTTAAAACAAAGACGACTGTTTAAAACAAAGAGGACTGTTTAAAACAAAGAGGACTGTTTAAAACAAAGACGACTGTTTAAAACAAAGACAACTGTTTAAAACAAAGACGACTGCGTGAAAACTTCAAACAGCAGCGTGGACATGTGCACAGAGACATATCAGATACATGGAGAGAGCAGACACAGAGATTTCTCACTAAATAACAAATGTCTTGGATTTCGAAGATTAGGGTACAGTGTTTCACTTGACTGCCCAAACTCCGTTGCGACCTGCATATTTTTCCACATCTGATGCAGACAAAACCTTATCGTCTTAGGGGGGGGGGGGGGGGGGACAATTTAAGTATTCTTTTTGTCTTCTGCACCTGTCTTCAACAAGGTCTTGTCTTTGGGTCTCAACTTAGTTAACAGACACACGGAGAACTAACTAACGCTTAGAGATTGAATACATTGACTGCCATGCACTGTGATAGTGTTAGAAATTATAGCTCAATTATTGATTTGTAGTATACTACTTTTAATGTAATTATCATATTGACTTTGTTTAGTTTATCGAGAATATCTTTAATAGTGCCTATTTTCGTGAATTTTCTCGTCTATGATTGCGTGTCAGTTTATGTTTAAATTTTTTAAAAATTAATTAAATGGGCTTCTGTTCAAAAAAGGTTTTGGGTCGAATTAGGGAAAAAAAACAACAACAACTCTTTTTGGGCAAATTAGTCACTGGTCGTTTCGAAAGTAAAAATTGCTTAGTTGTTCCAGGTAGATGGTCAGTCAATGACTGCAATACACTTAGTTGTTCCAGGTAGATGGTCAGTCAATGACTGCAATACACTTAGTTGTTCCAGGTAGATGGTCAGTCAATGACTGCAATACACTTAGTTGTTCCAGGTAGATGGTCAGTCAATGACTGAAATACACTTAGTTGTTCCAGGTAGATGGTCAGTCAATGACTGAAATACACTTAGTTGTTCCAGGTAGATGGTCAGTCAATGACTGCAATACAATGTATTGTTTAACGTCGCCGAGAGGTAGAATTAGGGTTGCGTGATTCAGCTAGCTAGAGTTGGGGTTTTCATATATATATATATATATATATATATAAATATATAAATATATAATAGTATAAATATATAAATATAAATATATATATATATACACATACAGAGAGAGAGAGAGAGAGAGAGAGAAAGAGAGAGATATGTGAAGTGTATCACTATTTCAGTGAATAACTCTTTTAAATATGATATCCCCACTCATAACTCCTTATAAAAGACAATAATAAATAACGAACTTCTATTGAACCCCCCGCCCCCTGTGGCAACAAGATATCTCAGACAGAACATGAAAGAGGCATATTAAAACTATCTAGAAATGATAGAACGGGCAGGCTAAAAAAATAGATATATGTAGGGAAGCTAATCGCGCCGGTGCTTAACGGCTTTTAAGAGGGAGGAGTAAAGATGGGGTGTGAGGCGAAGGTGAGGGGGGGGGGGGGCGAGATGGCCTATCTCTCACTTTTAAGTTGGATCGAGTATCACGATAACTTTTAGACTTGGTATCATTATAGCAGAGGAGGGAAGACATATTAGAACGGGGTCCCGTGTGATACTCTGAGGGTTACCTACTTCAGCATTATCTTTAGAAACACCGTTGTCGATTCCAGACACACAAACACGCACACACAGTTACACACACTTACACACTCATAGACGCATATGTAACGGTATGCCTATGTGGAGAAGGGTCCTTACACAGTGCTGGGTTTACTTAAAGGTAAGATTGGCTATAGCTTTATTGTCCGCAACCAACCCCGAAAATTGTACCTGGGATATTTTCAATCATTTAGAAGAAAACAAAGGAGAAATTGCCTTATGCTGATAGGGGCCTTTTATCTTATCAAGTCTAAATTCGGTCCTGTTCTTATGTCCAGAATTTAGCCATTATCCTTGGAGCTGCCTCTGGCGTCCAGAAAATATTTTTTTCTATGACTTGAATGTGGTTTCTCAGAGAGAGAGGTTCGTATGTACATAAAAAAATCACTACAACGAGATGGCATTATACCCTATTGATTAAGTCAGTAACTAAATACACACACACACACACACACAAATAAATACCTATAATGAAAGTCACGTTAAACAGGTGAGGATACGTACAGACGACATACGATTTACGAGTATACAACGGAGACACTACATTAACTATATTAGTAAGCGTTTACCTTTAACTCTTTCTCTCCTAATTAACAATAATGTTTAATTTTATAAACTTTATTTTGTCTTATATAAAAAGAACATGTATTCCCATTTCATTCGATACCAAATACAACATTTTCTGATAACAAACTACAAAGCTATAGAAGCCCAATCATAACAAGGGTAGTGAAATAGTCATGAGTAAAATAAAGAATGCCTTCAAAACGTGGACAAATAATTACGGAGAGAAAGAATTAAGACCTGGATTTGAAATGAAAGAAAATATAAGGCCCGTTAAGAACATTCGTGGTTGGCCAAGATAGATCACGTGACAATAGGAGCAAGCAAAATATATTACATGTAGACACACGCTGATATTAAATTGATATAATACGAAAGTGTACTCACGTGACAATAGGAGCAAGCAAAATATATTACATGTAGACACACGCTGATATTAAATTGATATAATACAAAAGTGTATTCACGTGACAATAGAAGCAAGCAAAATATATTACATGTAGACACACGCTGATATTTAATTGATATAATACGAAGGTGTACTCACGTGACAATAGGAGCAAGCAAAATATATTACATGTAGACACACGCTGATATTAAATTGATATAATACGAAAGTGTATTCACGTGACAATAGGAGCAAGCAAAATATATTACATGTAGACACACGCTGATATTAAATTGATATAATACAAAAGTGTATTCACGTGACAATAGGAGCAAGCAAAATATATTACATGTAGACACACGCTGATATTAAATTGATATAATACGAAAGTGTATTCACGTGACAATAGGAGCAAGCAAAATATATTACATGTAGACACACGCTGATATTAAATTGATATAATACAAAAGTGTATTCACGTGACAATAGGAGCAAGCAAAATATATTACATGTAGACACACGCTGATATTAAATTGATATAATACGAAAGTGTATTCACGTGACAATAGGAGCAAGCAAAATATATTACATGTAGACACACGCTGATATTAAATTGATATAATACAAAAGTGTATTCACGTGACAATAGGAGCAAGCAAAATATATTACATGTAGACACACGCTGATATTAAATTGATATAATACGAAAGTGTATTCACGTGACAATAGGAGCAAGCAAAATATATTACATGTAGACACACGCTGATATTAAATTGATATAATACGAAAGTGTATTCACGTGACAATAGGAGCAAGCAAAATATATTACATGTAGACACACGCTGATATTAAATTGATATAATACAAAAGTGTATTCACGTGACAATAGGAGCAAGCAAAATATATTACATGTAGACACACGCTGATATTAAATTGATATAATACGAAAGTGTATTCACGTGACAATAGGAGCAAGCAAAATATATTACATGTAGACACACGCTGATATTAAATTGATATAATACAAAAGTGTATTCACGTGACAATAGGAGCAAGCAAAATATATTACATGTAGACACACGCTGATATTAAATTGATATAATACGAAAGTGTATTCACGTGACAATAGGAGCAAGCAAAATATATTACATGTAGACACACGCTGATATTAAATTGATATAATACAAAAGTGTATTCACGTGACAATAGGAGCAAGCAAAATATATTACATGTAGACACACGCTGATATTAAATTGATATAATATGAAAGTGTATAACGAGATTGTATACAAGAAGTAGTCCTCTACATTGCTAGGATAAACATCTTCCGTGTATTGTTTGTATAGTCATGACTTAATCACTTAATTATCACAAATTTAAGTGGGATATACTAGTAATGCACACTATCGTGTCACAAATGTTGTGGAACATTTAAGTGATAGTGATCGATGATTTTTGACTAGCCGTCATTGTTCATGAATGTTTTGTTTTATTGTTAAATTTATAGTTTTTATTGGTTGAATATAAATATTTAACCACACAAAAAGACATTTGCAGGTAAAATAATGAACATATAACAACAATTGCAGCGTAATAAGGAGAGAGAGAGAGAGATGCCTTAAAATACTATATTTTGTTGACACGCAGTTATTAGAAACTGTTTCTCTACAAGGAAGACAACTCGATTAGAATAAAATTAAAAAGCATGTAGTTGTTTCCCCCACAGGTTTTAGCAAAAAACAAACAAAGATGATGCTATGTATGTGACTCGTATGAAAATTGTGTACATAAGAAATGATTAATAAGATGTGTAAAACTGAAAGGATACGCTTCGCGTAAATCTAACTAAATTATATATATATATATATATATATATATAAATATATATATATATATATATGTGTGTGTATGTGTAAGTTTGTATATATATATATATATATATATATATATATATATATGTGTGTGTATGTGTAAGTTTGGTGATTCGTAGTAGTTGAACACAATGTTTGCAGACACACGCTGTCCAGTCCAAGTGTGTTACTGTTGTCTATTGCCTTGTTAATCCATGTGTGTCTGCGCTCACACCATCTGGTGTATTTGTGAGTGTGTGTGTGTATGTGAGTGAATCGCGTGTGTGTGTTAGACTTATGTATTAGTTTGTAAGCTTTCAGAACTTGGTGAAAGAAAAAAAAAAACAACAACATATGACACGACAACGGCTGTGTGTTTGATAATTCGGCTGAAGTTAAGTGTCCATTCACTGCTATCTCCATTATCGTGACTACATTTTCTAAACCAAGTTCCTTTCATTTCGTAATTGTAATTCTACATCTAATTAAACAAAAACAAAGCAGTAGGTCTACACATATTGGAGTCTGTTGTTTCTTTGCATTACTGTAAGAGTTGGCCATGATCACTTTTCAATCAAAGTAGGAAACGGCTTTAAACACTGATGGGGACAAATTATATGAGGCGTGTGTGTTGCTTCTTTCTTTGGCGAAGTTCGCTGTCTGGGGTGGAAATATTGCTACAAATACTTTGTTAGTCTAAGTTGATCACGGGACGCTTAATCTCAAACAAAAACAAACAAAAAAATATTTAAAAAACAAGCAAAATATTTAAAAAAAACTAACTTTTAAAAAACAAAGCTTATATAAGGGTGGAGAAGAAGCGCACATTTACTGCAATATCCATCAATACTGCAAGATTTTATCTTCCTTTTTTCTATATAAAACAAAATTATTTAATGACCACTAATTAATTATCATTAATTTTTTGACTGACTCGTGTATTGCCTTTGACAATGAATAATTGTGTGTAGTTTCAGCTTGATTCTAGAAGGAGAAGTGTGAGAAATAACGCGCTGTTGGCTAAAACTTCTACCCTTTCTTTAGGCATCACGTGGAACGGAGATGTAGCGACCAAACCTTCAGTAGAATAAGCAGGGACTAGGGACTAGAGACCAACGTGACAGCTAGAACCTCATACCACATTTGTGTGTCAAACAGACTTGATAGTGTTAAAACTCTACCAATAAAAAAGAAATAGAAATATTAGTCTATCACACCAAGATTTGAATTCAGGACTGAAAGTATATACCCCAAAAGCTCTGCCACATAACCACGCTGTTGCCATGAATACAGACATGAATTGGGTATAAAGATCAGTGCTAGACTTTCAACTCTCAAAACAGTGCCGTCTTGTGTTTCATCTATTCTTAGATAAATCGTCACTGGGGAGTGATAATCACTCATGCATGCGTACATATTCGTATCATCTAGTTAAAGTTGTAATTTGCTGAACTTTTACGGCATTAGCATAACAAATACATTTAATGTCTATACGTAGAAACAAATACCGCCCGATCTCCCCTATTGATGCGTAAGATCAAGACTATAGCATTAAAATGATTGAAAAGAATTTCTTATATACGCAGATAGACATCCAAAGAAACAAGAGAATCACCGACACAATCACACAATCATGCTATCGCGATTGGCGTAAAAAGGCTTCTTTTCTGCCTCAGTGATTATCCCTGCAATAATGTCCTTCAGAAATAGTCCGCTCATTGCGCATCAAAAAATAAACCCTGAGCTATTACCCTGTTTCTTTTGGGTCCTTAACGAAACAAGAGAAAAATTGCTAATAAAAAAAAAGAGGGGGAGAAATGGGGCCTACTCTACTTGAGTGGATCCACGGATCATGTGATCACCCCAAAAAAAAAAAAATCCAAGCGTCAAGTCTGATGTTTCTTTTAGCAGTGATTTCTTTTGGGTCGTCGATGTGAAGGGGAAGATAATTAATAGCAAGGGAAGATAATCGAAGAGTGCAGTGACGGAACTCACGCGGCAAAATGATTACATGCTTTGTGTAAAAAATAATAATTGATGAGACGTCTGGAAGTCATTGTAAAAATTTAGAAAGGAAGGAAGGGGGTAATACATGGATTGGGGTGGGGCTGAAGGGGTATCCATGGTGACCAAACGGAAAAAAAAATAGACACCAACATCAGCAGAGATGTTGAAAAGCAGCTACGAGGGATCAATCACACCGCGCTAGCATCTAGCAAGGCAAAAGTAAATGAATTTTTGTTACTATATCATGAATAGTATAGAATGAAGATGTATTAAAGGGGCCGTAATTTGAGATCCTAAGACTGCTTTATTGATCCTTAGGGAAATTTGTTGTGATTACAAGGACTCATTTCTCATATACAGACAACCCAACAGAAACATACGCATAAATAGAACAGACACAACATAAATAGTTCATTCAGCGACTACACACAAGCATCTTGGTCCTTTTCATGTTTCCTGATCAACGAGTGGCGATGATATAGTCTGACCGAATGAGGAACGAACGAGTTTTTATACCGCTCTGTTCTTGTCTTGATTGACAGTAGTTGCCCAACTTCGTGACGACTTGACGTAGTTTTGATGGCGCGGGTGGCTGTTGTCTTCCAAGATTTTTCCGATTTTCCTTAGACATTTTTGTTCAAAAAAGTTTATTTAAATATTGTAGTGTTGTACGTCTGATTTTTATGCCCTTGTTATAATGTTGTCTAAGCGACGCCATTGCCGAAGACAGGCGTAAACCGAAGAGAGACTTAAAATCGACAATGTCAGACAACGGTACTGTGTGCATTGGATGTGGTAAAATAAGTAGATCAAGATTACAGCTGAGAGCACTGCAGTCGCAATAAATACTGCACTCTTTTTTAATCTCTGGACTCCCTGACAATCTTTAAGCTTTGCTCAAAATGTATTTATAGTATTTTATTTTATTCTCCAGGACACATCATAACATATATACTTTCTCTTGCTGTGCCCTTTTCAGCGCCACTAATTGAATGTAAATGAAGTCGTTACATGCATGCTAGTCACCCAATCTGAAACGACATCTCCAATAGGCGGTGCATATTTACAGGGTTAGAAGTGGGTCCACAAAAAGCTACATTAATAGAAAGAAGAGCAATTAGTTTTAAGATAGTAGAATGCGTGACATAAGAGAGAGAGAGAGAGAGGGAGAGACAGAGAGAGACAGAGAGATAGAAAAAGAAAGAATATCAGGTTTAAAACATGCAGGGTAGAGATTTATTTTTTAAGTCCCAGAAAGACAAAATATTATATTCAGCTCCCCCCCCCCCCCCCATTTTTTTGGCAAACGTGCCTTTGCTCACGCAGTGCGACCTAAAAGTATTATAAAAGTAATTGTCATATATTTATTGCTGAAACTCTTTCTTTTTTAACCCAAAACCCGAAAAAACAAAACAAATGAAAGACATTCTAAAAGCCTTTAGTTTTCTGACACGACGTTCTAAAGGTATTTCTTTTGTTCTGACTTTGTTACTTCCCTTGCTGAAAATGTAACAAGCTAGAGAGTACATTCATAGTTAGATACTAACCTTCCTTTAGCTCTCTAGCATCTCACCCTTAGCTCTAGCTCTAACGCTAACCCTAACCTCATTTTGTACATTGCATTTTTTTGGCGCATCTATACTGATTACAGCATGCTCTGTGCGCTATGGCCCAACCTCTTCTGTGGACCAGTGTGTGTGTGTGTGTGTGTAGGAGGTATTTCTCGGGATCCGAACTCGAGTCCCCTTGTTAGGTATCCAAGCTCTATCGAGGCCGCACGTTCCACCCTTACACTAGCCCTAACCTTCAATCTAGAACACATTTCATCCTTAACATAGCACTACATAGATTTTTCTTTAAACACTCCAACCCTCCTTTTCTCTCTCTCTCTCTCTCTCTCTCTCTCTCTCTCTCTCAAGAGCAACTGTTGTTTAGTCTTCCTTATGTTTATCCTTTAACAGGGTCATGGTTCTTAAAGACGACATACTCTCTAGTAGAGACGGGGGGGGGGGGGGGGGGGTTGGGTTTGTATCTTCAAGGCAACATCTACAGTGAACACTGGGCTACTTCCAGTGTATCATCCAGATAGCAGTCTCTTTAAGGTTCTAGACATTACCTTCTGACAGACTGCCGACTTAGGCAAGAAGTGATGGGTTTGAGTCCCTAAACTGTAAAATGTTTTACATGTCTCGGATGTTCCTTCAGACTACTGCCTAGTCCAAACCGCACGCAGGATGACGGGGGATGGCAGCGGGTAGAGTATGAATCCTAGACCATTGAGACAACCGAACGACAGTCTACTACGCATACCGCCATCTCTAACCAAACTCTGCTCACTTTAACAATAAATCTATCAACATTTGATTTGATTGCTTGTGAGAAAAACATTAAGTTTTGCTAGCATCTGATGCGAACTCTTTATGGTCTGTAAATCAATCCAATTCTGTTAACTATTTATATAAAATATAAATAATTTCAGTTTTAACAGAAATTTAAAAATAAAAATTTAATCAAAACAAATAACCCAAACTGGCCAAATTATTTGTTACAGATATGGAAGTAAGAACAAATATTTGATTGATGTAATCATCCTGATAGAACACTCCTGGTATTGCAAACTCACGCTTAACGTTATGAGCACTGTTTAAATTTTTATTTCATAATCTTTGTAAATTAACAAATTTCAAGTAATTATAACAAATATTTCATTTATTGCTGAAGAGTCAAAATAGAATTAAAACCTTTAACTTGATGTAACAATTATTATTATTATTATCGTTATTATTATTATCGTTATTATTATTATCGTTATTATTATTATCGTTATTATTATTATTATTATTATTATGTTAGAAATGAACGAGTAGTCATTCTCTGGCGCTGCCAGTGTCGAGTTCCACTAAAGAGAAACGAAATTCATCGTAGTCCCTTTAACAGTTTCCACTGAGGAAGTTTCTGGTGATATGGCAGGTCTGCAGCAGTACCGCCCTTTGACAGGCAACGAGGATGTTCCTAGGAATTTAAGGGCCTTGAAGGTATTATTATTATTATTATTAATTTAATATGACTGTCAATAAGCGATGAAAAAGATAAGTGACTATTTTATTTTAGTACTTAGTGCACATTGTTCATATTTTGTTTCATCGAAATGGTTTTGTTTTTATCCTCTGAGATAAATAGTAGGCTAAACATTAACAAAATTTTTTTTAATGTAAATAAAATGCGAAATTACTACAAAGACAATATTTTAATATATTTTGAAATCTACAAATACAAATTTCACTAAACCTTCAAATCGCTACAAATTTGAGACTGCTATTTGTTTTGACAGGAAAAACAAAATATTTGGAAATATCAGAAACCTTAAATGCCAAATATTCCCAAAGTGTAAAATAGAGCAGTGAGATGTATAAAATGTAAATGTATATACATAACTGGAGTATCATCTTTGGGAAAATCAATAAATTTAGAGAAGCTTCAGGAAAGGTACCAGACACTGAAGTAGCAATTATACATTAAAACACTGAAGCTTAATCTTCAAATAGAAAAGCAGAGCCTAATAAGATACTCAGAAAAACACAAAAATAAAGGTATAATTCTTGTTCCAAATGCTAGGACAAATTTGTACAAAATCGCCTTCTTCCCTAGTGCTATTAGAGCATGGAATGGGTTGCCTGAATCAGTCAGGTAAACCATCGACCAAAGTTTAAGTCATTGATTAACATGCATGACTTGATTGACCTAAGGACACTCGCAGGACATAATCATCTTTTATTTCAGTAACGTCTGTATTTGATGATAATTTGTAGATCTAGATTCACTGCTAGCGTGTATTTTGTTCTATGTACAGAGTAGGCGCCCTTTGATAGTGTCACAGATTGGAGACAAATTTACCGCACTAAAATATTTGAATGTAGACGAAACAATTCTATTGTAGAGGTCGTTGATGTGTTACAACAAAAAGTCACTGTAAACATATGACTGGGTAATTATAACAATTATTCTTATAACTATACAGAGAGCAAAGGTGGCAGAGATGAAGCAGAATATATTTTACAACAGGGCGACTGCCTGGTCGTGTGGTATGCGCTTCAAACTGTTATTACGACGGTACCGAGTTTGAACCCTGCCCTCTGGCAACTCCTGCCGTCCCGCAGTAGGTTTGGGCTAGGGTGTAATGACCATCAGTGCTAAAACTACAACATGACGACTCTAAATTTTTAACATATTAATTCTTTAAAATATATGGTCCAGTTTGACACTAGTTTCGTGTCTGCACAAATAGACGCTGCAACTTGAGAGGGCGCTCTAACAATAAAAAAAATTATTTCTGCCTCGTGTCTTAAATTGTTAAACAAATTTGAACAAATAAATAAAATAAAGTCCCTTTCTTTCAAATACCTTTACATTTCTTAGTTTTTTCTTTTGAAAAGGCTCAATCTCTTATTCGAATCCTCATAAAACAAAATAAAAAAATATTACGGTAGCAGAGCGTCCACCTCCCCTACTTTTCATATAGTGTGTAACGGTGGTCTGTGTAATTTGTTAACGACTACAGCTATTATAATTTCTTTTAACTATTAATTAACGATTAAGATCGTCTACAAATAATTCTTGTATTAAAATCAAACAAATTCCCTTTGGGGGGGGGGGGGGGTCCTCCTGCCTCTTTTGTGGGCTATATTTTTTTAATTCCCTTTTCAAAATATTACATTGAAAAAAATAAAAACAAATGTAAAGACTTTGTTTAGAAACTGCTCACATGAAAGCGAAGCAAATAGACAGAATTTACATGGAGTTTTACCTAGTGGTCTGTAGACACCCTAGGCTTTACTTTGAGTCATAACAAATACGGTTTTATTTGTATTATAAACTGGTTTACAATTACTGACATATTTTTATTACTATTGCTAAAACATCGAATTCTTAGTATGCTGAGCATGTTATAAGCGGGAAAGTTGCGCTAGACAAAAACAATTAACAAAAATATCTCCAATCTTATAAATTTATTATTGTTAGTGTAGACACTAGATCTACAAAACATTAATTACGTGATTGATCCAATTGTAATCAGAATGAGCTTTGTTTTTCTAAAAAGTATTTTTTAAAAAATATTTTACTTCTTTTAGTTATCTGCACCTACCAACAAATTCATTTCATTCGTAATCGCTAAATTATAAAACTGTTATAATAATGATTTGATTGCCAGGGGAACAAAAGAGTGTTTGTGTCTGTTAGTCTTTGCTATCCGTGTCTTGTATCTCTTTTGTGATGGTAAAGTCATAATTTATTTGTAAGTTTTGCAATTCATACAATGTACACAAATCAGTAATATGCCGTTATACAAATATAAACAGTAGTAACTCGTATATAGTTTAAATAAAAGTTGAATAAATAGCAATGTATCATTTGATTGAAAATGACATATTCACAATCAAGCAAATAAATGCCTTTAAAATTATAACAATTCATAACATTTATATATATATATATTTATATATATATATTGAATTACTTTGCATAGCGCTTTATTCATACTATAATCATGCTCAGAGCGGTTGACGCTACTAAGCTACATTTGAGATCCCTTGAGACTATACATTTGTATAGTGACTACGGCAGGAGAGACTTGGTCTATGATGGCTAGTTTAAGTTTAACACAGTAATGCCCAAACTACGACCCGCGGTCATATCCGGCCTCTGACTTAGTGCTATTCGGGACTCCGAAACGAGTGCCCTCGATACACAATGAAAACGCAGAGGTGAGGCGTCGACGGCCATGTTGTGGCCTGTAATAAGCAAGATAGAAATGTATCTGGCCCATGGCCAAAAAAAAAAAAAGAGTTCGTCGTGGCTGGGCCTAGACAGAAGCAGAGTGAGACCCATTGGAAGGGGAAGAAACAATAAAATAAGTGTAGGACTGCCGACGTTTGTATATATTTATAGAGATCTAGTTAGAGAAGATAGATAGATAGATAGATAGATAGATAGATAGATAGATAGATAGATAGATAGATAGATAGATAGATAGACAGATAGACAGATAGATAGATAGATAGATAGACAGATAGACAGATAGAGAGATAGAGAGATAGATAGATAGATAGATAGATAGATAGATAGATAGATAGATAGATAGACGCAATGAACTGGACATGTCAAGTGTCAAGGTACTTCTCCCTCACCGGTCTGTCGGGTGTCACACGTACACAATAGTAAGAGCCATGTCCATGGAGGAGACGGTCCTGGGAGTGGCCCTGCCGAGTAAAGGTCACCGTCTGTTTCCATGTCCCTATCTGATGTCCGACAGATCTCACCTTTGACCCTCCACGTCATTCATCCCTTCCCCAGCACAGGAAAACGCCCCCATCCCCCATCACACACTCCCACACTTTTCCCACAGTTGCTATATTCTTATGTAGGATGCTTTGGTATTTAAGCAATTGAGGTAGGGAAAGATTTATTTATTTTTTTTGGTGGGGGGGGGGGGGGGGGATTTTCCTAACTGCAGAAATATGTTTAGACCCTATGATGGACAGAGGTCATGGAATTGCTAATTCTAGAATGATGGTGACATTACCGTAAAACTTCTAAAAATAGAGGCAACTTAAAATGAAGAAAAAGATGAACATCAGTTTGGAGTGTAAACGTGAACCAACATTTGGAACAAATCTGCTCATCAACCAAGACGAGTTACAGTTTACGAAGTCATCTTATCTTATCTTATCTTATAAATTACAGACATTCCTTCAAAAGAAGATGATAATTACGTGCTAAGCGTTTCTGTGTCTTAATCTAGTCGTGCATGTTAATTATAGACTTTAATTCAGTCGGCGATTTTCCTGCCGGATTTCAGGCAACACATTCCATACCCTTAAGGCACTAGGAAAGAAGGAGCACTTGTACCCATTTGTCTTATCGAATGGAATCAAATGTGTGCCTCTATCGGAATAGTTTAGTCTTATTTGTATTTGTAAGTTATGGCTCTTGATGTTTTATAGGATTACATTGTTAAGTAAGTTAAATAAAAGGCTGGATTTAGAAAAATCTCGTGTTAATAATAAAAGAACAATATGATCAGAAACCATCTGGACACAGGCTGGACACAAACTGGACGCAAGTTCTCCTTTAAAAGCTCTATAGATTAATATGGACAAGTGTGTGATGTTTACCTTGCGACGAATTTTCGAAGCAATGAAAAAAGGATTAAATCAAGAAAGACTTACTCTGAAGCCTCCATCCGGTGACTTAAAGCATAAGATTGACACACCTACAAACATAAGATTGACACACCTACAAACATAAGATTGACACACCTACAAACATAAGATTTACACACCTACAAACATAAGATTTACAAACCTACTGTTAGAATTCACTTCCTAAGGAAGAATGCAGTATTTCAGTAGCGAATTATTTTGTCCTAAGTGTAGATCTAAGAGGCAAAGAGCTTAAATCAACACTGAAGATAATACCAAGGTTTTCTTTTAAAAAATGTACAAACAGTTTAAATAATGAGATTCCTCTACATTCACCAGACCTCACATCACTCTTTTTTTTTTTTTTAAATTGCGATATCTAAAAGTAAAAAAGTAAGTTAGGAAAAGAAGACAAAATGAAATGGAGAAATATGGACTCAGTAAATGAACATAAAGAAAAATATATAAAAAAAGAAGGGGGGGGGGGGGTCGTTACGAAAATTTTTGAAATAGACAAAATAATCAATGCCAAGGACGCTATATTGACATTTAAATTTTGCCAACCAAAAAAATATAATTTTGGGCTACAAGTGGTAGAACTTAGAAATTGGATTCTGCAGTGCTGAATATTACACACAAAGAAATGCTTTGTATAATAATTAGCGTATTAATTCTTCCTTATTCTGTACACCAGATATACCAAGAAGATTTCTACTTATAGATTGGCTTTCATTGATGACAAACCCCCATGACTACTAAAACCTACTTTAGTTTGATAACATTGCATATGTCAATACAAGTTTGTGCGTGATTGCTGAATTTATTGAATACAATTCGCACACAATTGTGGAACATTGGCAAATGTATTGCAAGGAAAATGTATTGCTGGTATAATTAAAAATTAAACATCTGTATTGCTTTAATTTACAAACGACTTATTAAAATCTTTGACGCCCTTACTAATACAGGGGGAAAGAACACTGTCCTTGTGGTAGGCATAGATATTTGGGTCTGTCAATGGCAGTCTCAGTATTTAGGAGAGGTAGCTTGTGGAGAGGTAGCGCTTCCAAATACCTATAGTTCATTAAGATGTTTCATTAAACACACAATCAATATCGTCCAATATAGCGCGATTAAGCAAACGAAAATGGCAAATGCATTAAAGAGATGAGACTTCCGTTTATTTCCCTTGACTTCTTTTGAAATTCTGTTCTAGTCAGAGGGTCAAATTATTTGCTGACATTATTGTTTAAAAATACAAAATATTATTTTTAGCTCAGTTTATCCCCATTTCATCTAAATCAAATACGGAACATTAGAATCGAGCATGAACAGTACAATATTTTTTTTAAACTCGGAAACTGCACGAAGTCATAGTGATCTTTTTAAAGAGGAAATAGAAACAGAATGTTTAACAATAGACTTTCTAATTTATTTTTTTTTAAAGAAAATAGAAGTTAGGATTCGGGTGAACTTATTGCTGATTTTTTGGGAATATTTCTTTGGTTCCATTTATGTGTTCTTGCACCGCTAGTTACTTCCGCACGCGGGGACTAAACGATCATTGAGGTCTCCTAGGCTTAGATTTCGTTTAAGTAATTGACGGTGCCCTTGCTGTACGGTACATTTGAGTTGTCCGAGGTACTGCTAGGCTGCCTTATTCTCTTACTGGATTATTTTAAATTAACTTATGATTGGTTTTAGTGTTTGAAATTTGTATACACTTTTTTTTTATTCAAAATTAATCAAATATACATAAATTACTCTAACACAGGGGTTCTCAACCTGTCGATCGCGACCCCTTTGGGGGTCGATTGACGATTTGCCAGGGGTCGCCTAAGACCATCGAAAATATGGATTGTTATTGTCTACTCTTCTATTGCTGTATGTGTGTAAGGGGGGGTGGTCGCGGCAAAGTGAGGAATTGTAAAAAGGGGTCGCCGAGCTTAAGAGGTTGAGAACCGCTGTTCTAACAGATAACAAAAAAGTCGTGTCTGGATAGCCGTCAATCCTAACTATTTGACGTGCACTAAAGTTGGCATTCGGCAAGAGTCATGTCACAAATACTAACGTATCGTATCGAATCGTGTGTGTCAACACACATGCGTCTGCCGATTTCATTGACCCTCAGACTAGTAATCGAGATGACGCTCGATGTTTAACTCGTGTAAGTGGGTTTCAATCTGAGTTACTTTCTAATTGCACCAAGAGACTCTTAACAGAACTAATAAAGGCGTTAAGTTGATGTCATATAGATCTACGCAGCTCTCACGTAGGTTTACTACCATATTAATTAAAGGTGAAATCTTCATCTCAGGTAATTACATTCCCCCGCCGATTTCTGTGCCCCCCCCCCCAACCACTATTCCCGACTTTGTACCTTGCTCAAAGCACTTTAAATCTCCAGATGCTATCTTCCGCTAGCAATAGAATAACATCTTATAATAACTTTGCAATGCTTTTTTTTTAATGAGCTCACTTACAAAGTCAATTAGATCATTCATAAAAAAAAGGAAATATAGGAGATAGAAAAAAAAGTAGTCTAACGCACACTAGTGCAGCCGTTTTGATCTATTATTTACAAACAATATAGTGATCGATATCGAATATTCCATTTTTTGGCGGTCTAGTGCGTTCATGCGTTCTTGTAGATGTTTGGAAAACGAGATAATGTACAATACACGACATCGTAGCGGTTTATATCGCATTGGATTGTGTAGCGGTCTAGTTACAATATGCAATAATTTAAATGTCTAGAATACACGCGATTGAAACTATTAACAATTGGAGGTCTAGTATGAGATATGTAAATGTAAATAAACATTGCCATTTTAGCGTCTATGAAACTTCTCTGGAACATCCACTGCACACTTCAAATGCGACTTGTTGTTTTGTTGCTATGGTTACTAAGGCTTAAAGTTTAAGGATGGTATGTAAGCTGTTGCCGTATGAATGAGTAGTCATTGTCGTTGTAATACCAGCACAAAATGTCGTCAAAGGGTTTTATGTTGTCACGTTTAGTCTACAACAGTGATTCCCAGACTTGTTCCTTAACGGAACACTTCGCACATTCTGAGTATGAAGCGGAACACTTTGCTTATTTATTAGAGAAATTAATTAATGTAGTGGCTTACTAGTTAATTATTACAGTAGTTCGTGGATTAAATGTTCAGGCCTCGTGGAACACTAGGGTTCCGCGGAACACAGTTTGGGAAACACTGGTCCAGAACATTTTGAAATGTCTTACTGACGAAGGCATATAAATTTGTTTAATTTAAGTTAAAAATGTAAGGAAAAAAATAATGCCTAAAGATGTCCGGACATAACCAACGTAAAATATTTCGTATCACAACCGGACACAACAGACTGAGACAACACATATACCGGAAGCTAAAAATAGGGACTAGTGAGAATGGCCCTTCTGGAGCATAACCAGAGAATACCGAACATGTTCTTCAAAGCTGCATACTCAATCGAGAGGCCCTTACAAGATGCCCCAAACCCCTCCCCACTTACCTAAAACTTACCGGTGAGCTGCCAGATTTGGAAACCATTGCAGATCTAAGACTCAGCATATAAATGAGAACTAAGAGGAAGGTACAAAGTTAAAAATGTTTTCCCCCCCCTCTGAGGCCTAAGTAGATTGTGTTTGTACAGTCTCTGGGTGTGTCTGTCGGTCAAGTTTATGTCTTCGCATTCCTCGTGGTGTACTTTTTGGTTTTCGGAAAAGTTATTTTTACGTTTTGTTTTAAAATTAACCCTTAAAGTGCTGAACTGTTTTACAATGAGTGCATACATACATTTAGATCTTTAGAGGCTAAACTACCACACGCGTTTTAAGGGTTAAGAATGTATTTTTGTTTTGGTATGTGTCTTTGAGGAAGGTAGAGTCCACAACATTATCACTATTTTTTTAGAAGTTTACGCACAACTGTTACAAAAGAGAAATCTCCTTCTAACCAAACCAAATATTACTATAACAGTTACAGCAGAAAAGCGCACCAAAGTCCTAGGATGCACGCAGTTAACTCTAGCGGATGATCTTATGGTATGCTAACGGAATGGTTTGGGTTCCAATATGATTATAAACATATTATGTCTCTTTACTCCTTCATGTTGAGCTAGGAGGAAGCTGTAACATTTCACTAGCAGACTAAAAATTAAAAATAAAGAAAATGTTAAGTAGTTCTTTGGGGATTTGAAACTAAAGCGGTAGTTTTTGTGGTCAGTCAGCCCTTGAAATGAGTCCAAGAAACTAAAACGTCACACATGCCCAGAAGTGCACACACACATACACACACACATACACACACACATATACACGTAGAACACAGTAACCGTACTTCTACACATCAAAATTGTCACTTGGTATTTAGAGTTACATCCCCTGCACATTTCTGCACAGATCGATTGACAATTCTTCGGGTAATGGTTTCACTTTGAAACTACATAAAATACTCTGATTATTTATAAAATATTCTCAATTTTTTTTATATCAAATCAAAACAAAGCAATCGAGGGGTCATCGATGTAGGCCCGTAATGAAATAATTTTGTTTTTGAAAAGGGGAGACAAAGATGAGGCTCCAGGAGTGAGAGAGGACAGGTTAAATAAATTAGTTTATACACACACATATAACAAAACCGTTGAATTTCTAGTTAAGGTAATAGTAATACTTAAACACTAGTGCAAAACAAACAGTTCTAAGAACAGAACATTTATTGCAGAACTTGTGACTTAAACGTGTGTATTTTTACAAAAGCTTATATTCACTCACTCCGTCTGTCTGTCTGGGTGGGTTCTTGTGCACATTTTTCTCCCACTTCCCATTCTCGGATTTGGTTTTAGCCTTGTGCACAATCGTTCATTGTCGATGACAACAAATGAATCAAATTTTAAAAAAAAACAACTATTACGGTACTTAATTATTTAATTGTAATTTGTTTTGTTTTGTATACAAAAGGGTGAGATAAACGTTGCAATATCGGGAGATGTGGCATCCATTGTACCTGAGAGATATTTATAGCTTCTGGGGTTTTGTTGTTGTTTGCTTTTTTTTATTCCTTCAGCGTCGAAATATTTCAAATTGTGAGTGTGTGTGTGTGTGTGTGTGTGTTGTTTTTTTTTGGTGGGGGGGAGAGCTTTTTGTTATATGTACTATTTCTTATGTAGTACCACTATTTGTCAATAATGCAACACATAAGCATGCATTAATGTTAATCGGAAATAGATTTGATTTAGATCAATAACTTATCAATAAAATAGGAAGGCTAAATTTTAATAAAAAAAAAGTGATTTGTACAGATATAACATTTATTAAATTTTAATTGTTTTCTTTTATTCCCCGGTGCACTTTGTTTCACGTGACATCAGGACCTAACCTAGTCACTAATGCACAGATTGAAGTGTAGATGTGCAGTTGCCTGTACATAGTAAACTGATACTTTTTACGCGTAGCTCTGATTGACTCAGTAAAACAAATTCTTGCTTCATGAATTATGTGAGAATTATGTGAGAATTAAAAAATCAGAACATTAAATTGTCTGTCAATTTTAAACGAGACTTTGGACGTAGAATTATTGGAAGCTTTTGGTTTAAATAAAACATTTCAATGTACTTTTTAGGTTACATGTTTTCTTGTTCAGAGTGTCTCTGCTCCATAGTGAACTCACTTTCAAAGAGTTTACTGTACAAGGTAATTGCTGGATCCACTCGAGGCCAGCACGGATCTCAGCCTGACAAATAGTCCCGCAATGTGATCCGGTCACAGTTTGTACAGAGATGTTACACTGAGTAGAGCTTGGGTTTGGTTTTTAGAGGGATAATAATAGAAACGAAACTGAGACGATTTAGAAAAATGGTCAAAATAAGGCAACGGACAGATGACTCCAATGACTGATGTTAGTGTGATGTGGTATTTCTATTGATGTTGAGTTTGTCAATAAACAAAACTAGTTGTGCTGCTATTCTGTTCGTTTCCAAATCGTGGTAGGCTTGTGGCGGTTTTATTACAATTTCGTATACCTTCCGTTCCATAAAAGAAAAAATGGTATTTACCTCTTTTTGTTTTATTTTACTTTATTTAGAAGTAGTTTACATGTATGTGCATTTTTATGAATACATATTTTATTATCTTCGAAAACCCTAAATAACCACTTCATTAATGTCTAACACAAGGACGTCAATAGTGAAAATATGTCATTAACCCTTTTCAATATAGGTTAGTGCTTGCAATGTTCTACATATAGAAGTGTGGTCTTTTTCTTGCTTTGCCATTGAAATTTAATGTAACTGTTATCTAGTTTTTGGTTCAAGTTTGACTCTTGGTTCATGTAAATATATAGTCTCTTCTCTAGATAGTATGAGTCGTCTCTTGATGAATGCGTACAGTGAGCAGAACACACGGGACGGTCGTTTCGTTTTAGCATCCATCTGTTCATCCCCAAGGCACAGTGGCTGTGGTGTCCCTGTGTTAGGACGGCCCTGATAACGTTTTTTTATTTGTTAATCTTTTATTAGGTACCGCCCTTCCTCCTTTTTCATTTTTTTTAATCATTGGAGACGCCACTGCTGACAAGGATTTGAAGTAGGAATATGTTCTGTTTTATTTAGAGACAGATTAATGTGGTTCTGTGTGACACGGAATAATTGAGCGTGTGTGTGTGTGTGTGAAAGAAAGTATGTGGTTTTTCGAAAAACAAAGAATGCCCGAATAGAAGGTGAGTGTGCAGAACAAAGTATATGTGTGTGTGTGTGTAAAACCAAGTGAGCGTGTAAGCCTAAATAAAATTGTTCTTTAAATCAGAGTATTTGAAAAGAAAAGAGAGTACACACCAAGACTAGCGCTGGTACCTAAAGTTCATCGCAATGTTCTCCAGACTTACAGCCTTTTATCCGATGTTTTCAAACACGCCCAACATACAACATCAAATTCATGTGTCAGTTGTTTGGTGGCTTTTTTTTTTGTTGTTTTTTCTTGTACAAAGCTTCTATCAACTCACTCTGTCTGTATGTCTGTCTATGTGGTAAAATGTTTGTTCACGTTATGACTCCTAAAGCCAATCTCGGATCAAGCTGAAATTTTGCACAATTATTTCTTTTACCTGACAACACATGAAACGATTTAAAAAATTAACCAATTAGAATTGGTAATTAATTATTTTGTTTGGTATCTTAAACAAGGGAAAGAAATCGTACTTGACTGATGTGGCGCTATAAGTTGAATTAGTCCCCTTGATGATTCGAGCCCTGGGAGAGCATTTTTTAAATGCACTTAAAAAACGATCATGTAAACATTCACCAAGATACCGCCTTCTTCCCTACCACTTTCCCAACTGGTCCAGATAAGTGATAGGTTCAAAGCGCATTGAGAAAGCTAAACGCTAAATTAAAAAAATTGGTAAAAATAGTTCAAATCGCACAGACTTATAAGGTCAACGTTGGGGGAGTAGGTAATTACATGACTGATCCAAACTAATTGATACAATTGCACTTAATATAATGGGTTTTTAAGACAAAAATATTTGTTATTCTTTTCTTTTTTTTGTTTGTTTTGTTTTGTTTTATACAACTTAGAATTCATCATGTTTTATATTTAACATGCAAAGAAATATGGCGAAACTAGCTAATTGGTGTATCCGGTGTAATTTGCTAAACAATGCATTTTAAAAGGTTAATGATAATTCTTGCGCACTTTCTTTTCAGCGCTGCTCAATCTTATTTCTAAGCTTTTTTTTTTCGCTTCTACCACAAATTAAACTTATTATCTAGTCGGCACCTTTGAACATTTAATTAAGCGCTTTCAACATTTTTAGAAATGAAAATTTATTGTGAAAATAGCAAATAATAATGTGGGTAAAAAAAATTACTGGTGTCTAAGGATAACAATTAGCAATCTAGTGATATGCAGAAAGTATTGGACCAATCTATATACGAGCTTTGAGATGTATATATAAAGTATATATATATATATATGTATATGTACATGTATATATGCGCACGCATATGTACGTATAGAAGAATATTCACGCACACATCGATGCTATACATCATACTCAAATGAAAAGTAAATGTGTATTTATATACAAATCTAGTAACATATGCCTATATAATCTAATCTAGCGATACATATTTACGTAGACTCTATACAGTATAAATAACTCTAGGCTTGTCGCGATATTTCTGATCTACATGGGAAATACACGAGTTCACATACATGATTTAAAACGGCTCGGGCAATAGATTTTTCCCATTCTTCTACATGTCTGTCAAGTTCATAAAATTAATTAAAAATTTTTTAAATTAGTTTAAAATGTTAAAAAAAAAAAAAAAATTTTTTTTTGTCATTGATTTTTATTTACCTTGAGGAAACGGGGAGACGGGAGATTTTACAAAATATTTTTAAGATTGATAATTATGTTTACATTGTGTATTGGTGTTGTTCAAATGTCCATACTAGTTCAGTGTGTATCGAGACATGAGTGTGTGTGTGTGGTACATCTGTATGGAAAGTTGGTCAGAATCTTTAATCTGTTTAATAGTTTGTTATTGTCAATACTTTGAGTTCCCTGGATGAATTAAAACTTGTTATTACTAATATTGTTTTTCTTTTTAGTTTTAGTAAATACACAAGTCATATCTTGCACTTAGGTCTAGTGTGTATCGTATAGGAAAATGGCATTAGGTCGAGTATGTCATTTATGTCAAGTCTACAATTTAGGTCTAGTTCTAATGTATCATTGTTATTGTCATTCAGGTCTAGTGTGTCATTTAGGTGTAGCCTAGTGTGCTATTTAGGTGTCATTTACGCTCAGTGTGCCAGTTAGGTTTAGAAAACAGTGTTAAATTGATTTCATAATGTAAACGTTTATTGTCGATCTATTCAACTATTTGTTCAATCATCTGTGGACATTTAAACAAGTAGACCTGTACATTGTTGTATTCTTACACGTATAATAGTATCTGACTACAAGACAAGAAATCGGTATGATGTATGTCACAGCTATACTTGCAAGTGTTACATTTAGAAGCAGAAGATGGAGGCGTAATACAATTTTAATGGTACGTCATTGGAGCGGCTAAACGTCATACGATGACAGGTTATGTACTACAACGAGATTACAACTACAATATAATCAAGACAACAATTGTAATACAGTTATAACTAATGGGACTGTTAACAGAACGGGTTCTTTATTTCCATCATTATAGTAAATACAAGAAGGAGAATAATTTATAGCTGACTTTAGACTGGTTGACTTAGACTGGTTGACTTTAGACTGGTTGACTTTAGACTGGTTGACTTAGACATAGTTTAATTTACTGTGTTACTGCTTGATTTAGACATAAAGCCATTTAACCGACTTATTTTTTTATTTTTTTTTGTCTATCATGTTAACTAATTGAAATGTTTATCACCAGTTGATATTTGATTTAAATAGCTAGACAGATGTCGTGTGTACCAGTGGGGGAAGTGGTCAAGCGCTAGTGTACATGTAATGAAAGGCAAAGTGTTCGGGATCAAGTGTTTTGAACTCTTCAAGATTCAAGACCTATTAGTGTCTACGATTTCTTTCCCTTTGTTAATAATCAAACGGTAGCCTGTGCAGCTTAAAGGATCTGCCTATTAATAGTATTAGTGTTATTGTCTGATGCATTGGCTTATATAAATAGAAATAATATAAATAGAACAAAAATGTATTTTTAAAGATGAAACTTTTCGTGATGATTTTAATGAAAACATTGAATTGAAACACCTGGTCATATTTGTGTCCGATAATTAGGTCAGCGTTATTTAGAAATAAATATAAAAGTTTTCGCAACAATTTATATATTAAAAAAATAATGTTTTCCGTTTCCTGCCTTTGCATGCTGTACACACGGTGTATGTAACATTTGGCTTAAGGACAACTTTTGACCATTTCTCTTGTTTAACCAAAACAAGAAGCAAACACGTACTGTTCTGACAGTTCATTGAGACTAAGGTTTAAAATACACACACACATTTAGATTTTGTTTAAAGACTGCAAGTATAACTCATCTACCTAACACCTTTAGAAACGTTTGGAATGAAACTCTTTAGCAATGTGTTTAAAAAAAAAACACTTAATTTTGTTCTATATGATGTGCATATGTACTCGTATATATAAATAGTATATGTATTCCATCAAATTCCATGTGAAGTGGATCTAGCTAGTTTAGATATAAACGCTGATTAGCGGACTGCTAGTGAGTGGGCTATAAGATACAGACTAGGAGTATAGAATATATTTACATCACTCACCTGCGCAATTATATTCCATTGAGAGAAATAAACTTGGTTGTCACAAGTAACAAACTAAAAATTTGCTAGAACCAGCTGTCCAGGGCTTACGCTGATCTGGTCATGTTGACATGACAGCTGGGCCGGATAGAGAATATATCACGGGGATTGGTCAGTCCAGATTTTTAAGTCCACTGGCCGGTAAAGTTTGCGTCCTGCACTTAGGAAGTAGACATTATTCTATGGTGTGCACACTATTTGATGTGATCTGGTCTAGAGTCTACACACACTTTCAGAGACTGCCGTAGTCTTTTGTTTAAGTACGACTTGGTAGTGTAGGGCTATTTTGAATGCAGAGTGGCTAATCCAAGCCAATTATGCACTCTTTCCAAGGATAGAATCAAATCGAACTACAAGGCACAAAACTATAGATCTAAATGGAGAGATGCTTAACCCTCAATAACAGTCCCTGCTCGCTTTTAAAAAACCAGGTACACATTAAAAACGTACAGGCCTGATGGTATCATGAATTATCTGTACCAATAAACTATTTTAATTATTTATATTCAACACTTAAAAGCGGTAATGTATCTTTTAATTATAGTAATGTCATTGTATCCAGAATGTTGTAGGAATGCACACATACAGCAGACGCGTGCTAGCGGTGTGATAACACGCACATTGAACACATGTGTTTCCCCGGCAAGACACAGCACATTAAAAAGTCCACAGTGTGTGTCTCCAATGGTTCCTGCTGGATACGTTGTCACTTTAAAAAAGCAAAACAACAACATCAACTAAGACCTAACACTGGCGTTACGTGGATGATGATAGCCCTGATGCTGTCGTGAAGTCAGAGGCGCAAACAGCGTCCAGTAGCAGGGAGCTATCGAAGTGCACGGTCGGTTGCATGGACGCCCACAGTTTTAAAACAGCGGAGTCGAGGCCGTAATGACTAGACTCCTAGCTACCGCGGAACTGAGCTGTATGTACCGTTTGGTCGAGGTCGTCCCCCCCCAGTGCCCGTCAAACTTTGAAAAGATCACAGCAGACGGACGAGGCGGGTAACTCCTGAAGCCAGCAGGCTATGCTGATAAAAAAAAAGGAAAGCAAAAAGGGAGGGGGGGGGGGAGGAAAAACTTACTCTGGAACAAAAACTGTTTAACGTTCAACAAGAGCCTGTCACGGGCTCTCTCGTTGGCCTGTTTGTTTGACGGATGGGGCAAATCCACACCCCCCAGCGGGAGGCAAACCAATAGGAGCTCGACGTGAAGAGTGACCTCCCGCCGTCTTCGCGGCAAGTGGGCTGGGAAGTGGGTGTGGCCTGCCGGGAAGAGGTGGAAACTTTACCATTGGTCGCGTGGGAGGGTGGGGGGGAAGAGAGGGGGTTAGCAGAAAACATAGTCCAAGAGCCGCGCGATTCTCGTTCGTGGCGGGGCTTTGGTTTGTGCTCGCTTTCCAACTGGTGTTGCAATGGGGGGAATAGTTTTGGGGAAAGGGGGGGGGGGGGGGGGACGATGTTCCAGTAAAAAAAAAGGGGGGGGGGGGGGCGGGCGAGTTCACGCTGTGACTGGATGCGAGGACGTCCCGTCTTGAAGAACAATAGGGCCGGAGTGCCCCTTGCAGCGTTCTCGCCGGAGCTTGCAACACAGGGGACGGCATTCTCCGAGAGATAAATCCCTCCGTCTGCAGTGCTGCTGCTTCGAATGTAACAAAAACATCTATGTTCTCTGCTGCCAAATATCCTGCATTTTTACTCACGCTTTGAACAATTTCTGTTGACTTCTGCCGGATTCTAAATTGACGTTCGGGGATATGGAAAAAACTACACGAATGATTTGAACAAAAGGTTAACATGGAGGGATTCACGCGGGGGACGTTTACCTAAAGATGGGACAAGAGGAGTGCGCACGAGAGGTGGGGGTGGGAGGAATGTGGATGAAACAGTTGAAGTACATAGCTTTGTTAACAGTTGGCAAGTTGGCCTAACACCCCCCCCCCCTTAAACACACACCTCTTTTTTTTTTTCTTTTTGTTTTCCATTATTGCTATTTGGAGGGAATTTGTAGATTAAAGGAAACTCTTCCTGGGTGCTGCCAACTTAGATCATTTGTTGGTTGTCTGTACGCAGTGCTCCTTGGAGATTGGGGATGTTATTATGAGAGTAGATTGAGTATGTGTGTGTGTGGATGTGTGTTTATGTCAAGGTAGATGTTTATGGGTAATATTTAACCAATACCTGTCATGTTTGCATCTATGGGGATTTTCTTTTACGCTGTTCGTTTGTATTGGACAAATAACACCCTTGTAAACTGTGTAGGGTAATGCTTTTAAAAGTCTGGGACTGGTATCTAACATGAAGTCTAGCTTTGTTTTGTTTTATAGTTTTAAAACGTTATACGGGATATGGTCCAATGTAAAAGGAAAGCGTTTAAAGGGTTAATACGAGTTGCTAGCATTTATACTGAACAAAAATGGCTGAAACAAAATACAACAGACAAATCATCAACAATAGCATCAGCACCTTCAGAAGCAACAGTAGAGTCACAAAGTTCGAATAACCATTTCTCCCTAGTTTCTTCAGACTTTGTCTTGTTTAAGTGTCTTCCTGTAGTCAATTCTTTCTTTCTTCCTCTCTTCTTATCTTATTTTCTTCCTATCTTATTTTCTTCCTATCTTATTTTCTTCCTATCTTATTTTCTTCCTTTGTGAATGTACTCCATAAGCAATTCTTGTATCTAGACCTTATGAAGTTTTCATCTATACAAGAGTAATAAAATTGTTTATCATACGACTCACATCAAATGAATTTACTTTCTGATTGCCAATGACAGTGATGCCCAAATTACGCTCCGAGGACCATATCCGGCCAGGAACTATCTTTCGAAACCTCTTCCCACGATTCTGAGTGAAGGCGCGAAGAATATATTTCATTGGACCCGATACTTTTCGAGTTTCTGAGGCCTGTGCCCAAAGGAATGCTATCACTTCTGCTGCTTAAGATTGTCTGCATGTGTAGGCCTAATACTTATTGCTTTTGCAAAGCATGTCTTTTCTTACTCTAATCTCTTAGGTGGACACTTGGAGGGTGGTGTGGGGGGAGGGGGTAGCCTGGAGACGGTTTCTATGCTGCTTTTATTGAAACTGGTGCTCGGTGGCTAAGAGATTAAGTGCTTGGCTTCCGAACCTGGGGTTCTGGGTTCGAATCTCGGTGAAGACTGGGAATTTGAATTTCGGGATTATTAGGGCGCCCCTGAGTCCACCCAACTCTAATAGGTACTTGACTTTAGTTGGGGAAGTAAAGGTGGTTGTCGTTGTGCTGGACACGTGACACCCTGCTCGTTAACCGTAGGACAAAAAAATCAGACGACCTTAACTTCATCTGCCCCATAGATCGTAAGGTCTGAAAGGGAACTTTTCTTTTATTAAAAACACTCTTCAGTCAAATCTCGATTTCAAAACTCCTTGTCTACAACTTGTTTCAAACTCATGAGCTTCTCACCCCCCCCCCTCCCCAGTTTCCCCCCACACCTCCATCTCAGTAATGTAGTCTAGCAATTTATGTCTTTCAGTCATACAGCACATGTGTTACAAGTTATAACAATGGGGGGAGGGGGGATAAACGTGTTACGTGTGTGTATTTCTAACTCAATGTCATCTGAGTTTTCCTTTTCGGTGCAGAAGAATCGATTCCTAAAGTTGTCGGGAGGCGATAGGGGGGGGGGGGGGGCTTTTATAATTTAGAATCCGCTGAAGTAAAAGGACCAAGTGGGCTAGAAAACAGTATATTTTTTTCCTTGAAACAGGAAGATCTACCTCAGATGATAATTTTTTTTTCACTCTCTTACCTGACTCAAACTTAGAACCAAAGGTTTGAGAGTGTAACGCCTATCACTCAGCCACCACAAAAAAAAAACAACAACATTAAATCTTCTTTTCAGTTTTAACTCCCCTCCCTCCCAACCCATTTAATTGCTCGTCTATAATTTATAGGATCGGGATTTCGAACCCCTAGCCCTTTACACTATTGATTTAGTGACGCTCTAACTGGTGGCTCGATACCTCCCTTCAAGGTCTCTAAATTCCATCCATACACACTTCCTGCCCCTTTGTTTTCGCCCACTTCATAAAATTGTTTTCGCCTATGCTGAAAATAGTATGTAGAAAAAAAAAAGATATAGTTGGATATCCGATAGTTTTCTAATGTCATTCAAAACATGAACTGTTATCTGATAAATCTTAAGTTTTCAAATAATTTCAAAGCTATCCAAGAATGTTCTCTAAACACTTGAGAGTTGTTGTTGTTGTTTTCTTCTCAAGCTACCAAATAGTTCTGGTGTTGGAGAACTTTTTGTTTGTTGTCTGTTACGTGCGCAGCATAGTGTGAATGGGAAACGGTGCGAACGCGTGTTGACTGGGTGAGAGAGAAAGGAGACTGTAAAAATGGAGGAATGGATAGTATTATTTGGTAATGAAGATTAAAGTCTCCGTAGTGTATTATAGACGAGTCTGTTGGTGAATAATTAAGAGTCTCATCTGCTTGTAACATTGTCAGGGTATTTTCTGTGGAATTCCTTTTTAAAGCATTTCTTCTGAGTCGGTTTCTACCTCCCCCCCCCCCTTCTCTGTCTCTCTTTACAAAGCTTATATTAACTCTGTCTGTCTGGCAAAAGTTTAAAAACGTTATTTCTGGGACTCCCAATCTCGGATCAAGCTGACATTTCTCCCCCCCCCCCCTTTTCCAACTGGTCCAAACCAGTGCTAGATTCCTAGCGTGTGGAGAACGCTAATAGCATGAAATTGCGATAAACAAAAACAAAAATTGGTAAAAAAAAATAAATATTTTTTTCGCACAGATTTATTATTGTTAGGCTAGATTTACTACAAATTTAATGACATGACAGATCCAAACTAATTAATACTCATTAATATAAGCTTTGTTTGTTGATTGTTATATATTCTTTTATTTTACTTGTTTTTTCTCTCTTTCTTTCTCTCTTTCTCCCCCTCTCTTGGTTTCATTGTTTTGTGAATTTCTTTCATTTGTTCAGCGGCGTTTCCTTGTTTTACGTCATAATTGGAGGCCACATGGAGGTGTTCCATTCTTCATTGCCTTTGTGTATAGAAGGAGCTTCTACGAGCAGGAAAGTGGGGTGGTGGGGTGAAGAATGGGGGTGGCGGAACTGTAGTAGACACGCTACGAAAAAGGAAATGTCTTAACTTTTAAACAAAAGCTCTACTTAAACTACTGTAGGTGCGGAATCCATCCCGCAGTGTCTCGTGAATAGGTACAAGTGTACGTAATGCATAACCCTTCACCCCTTAAAAAAAAAAAAAAAAGAATGAAAAGCAGAATTGGAAATCGGAGAGAGAAGCCAAGGATTGGGCAGACAGTTTAAAGGAGCCCCAAACTAGAACCTATTAGAGTACTTGTTGTGGGCCAGGCAGGAGGTGGGCCAGGCAGGAGGTGGTCCCGAGTCAAACGAGCTTAATAAGAGGTCAGATATTTCGGCGTTGACTAAGAGGACCAAAAAATCGCCTCAAGAAGTTCACATGGGAAGGAGGCTTTGATGCTGCTTTAGGAGCTTAATAAAACGATTATCAGTAGTTTGAGTGGTCCCATTGTCAACAGCTAAATGTTTGGTGAAGTCATGTTTTGAAATGTCCGTCTTGATAGCTTATCCATCATTGCAGCATTTCTTTATATACATAAAGAATACACATGTTAAATGTGTACATTAATCTCACTTGTGCACAGGGAGCTATATCTTCAATTTTGATAGATGTGGATTCTAATAGATAGGTTTGCTGATTTAACTTTGCGTGCCAGAAGCTGGATGAAGAAAATTTTTACTCTAATTTACCAATCAATTTTGTATTTTGGCACGTTCGAATCCCATGCACGCTAAATTGATAATGAGGAATTGGAAAGTAAAATTTAAAGCAAAACGTATTTAATGGCCTCTATATTCCAGTCCTCCTCCTTTTAAGACGTCACCTACCAACTTCCGGATCAAAGACCGCCCAAAAATTCTTCCTGGAATCTACAATTCAAGACTTTTCTGAGATGTCAGAGAACTCTGGAGAAGATGAGTGGAAACAGAAATCTGGCTGGAGGCCAACTGTAAAATGTAAAAGGTTATCACCCCCAAGACATAGTGCAACATCTTTAACTTGTTGATTCCTCGTGCAGCAGTCAGTGTTGGAAAATAGTGACAGCGGGAAGCAACGTTACTTTTCAATCGATATTAGATAGTTAGTAGATCTTGATCTATTCTGCTATTCATTACTGATATCGAAAATTCAAGAATTGATGGCGTAGCAAGAGACAAAGCCGAGGGTAATAGGGAGTGCGATATTTGGGGAGGAAGGGCGCCAAGATCAATTAATTGCCAAAAGTGTACAACTTTTCTTCTCGGTGCCCAACATATCATAGGATGTAAGAAAGTTTATTTTGTTTTTATACAGGGGCGCCTACTACCTACGACCCGCCCCTTATTTAATGTCGAGCGCATGTTCCGAGCCGGACTATTACCGCCGCCTCTGGATGGCTTCCGACGTCTGCTGCTGGTTTTTTGATAATAAAATCACTCAGCGCCCTTTTTCTCTCCACCTCTCCGCTCCACACCACAGTTAGCCCGCATGTCATGCCGGATAAAACTGTCAAAGGATTGACCACTGGCCGCATGCATGGACATCCTTTGTTAATTACACTAAGTCCATTCATTGTCTCCATACTAAATATTATTTCCAGTGTAATGAGTTACTCTAATTTATGCTGGACTTACATTTATTGAAGATTTTCACTTTAAACACAGCAGTCTGCTTTAATTATACATTTTAAACACAAATGTCTGCTTTACTTGAGCACTTTAAAACGAGTCTGCTTTACTTGGACCTTTTAAACACAAGTCTGCTTTATTTGGACACTTTAAACACAAGTCTACTTTACTTGGACATTTTAAACGCAATAGTTAGCTTTACTTGGACATTTAAACGCAATAGTCTGCTTAATTTGGACATTTTAAACACAAGTCTGCTTTACTTGGACATTTTAAACTCAATAGTCTACTTTTCTTTGACATTTTGATCCGGTTAACATTCTTTTCTTGAAGCAATTTAAAAAAAAAAAAAGATAGTAACATAGAATAGAAAAGAAGTCGCTATGGAGAAATGTGATCTAATAGAAAGGATAGAAACAAAAAAGTAAACAAAATAAAACAAGGAGATTGTGAGATATTTTGTAATAAACAGAAAAAAACCAGCCGAGTCAAAGACTCTATAGTGAAAATTACTGTTACCAATAAATAGCAATGCTTTGAGCTACAAGCCAAAAAAAAAACCTTAGAAATTTGATTTTACAAAGTTAAAAAGTGCTCTAAGAAAACAAACAAAAACAAAACAACATTTCAAATACATAGCTTATTATTCATATATACTGTACACAGGATGCACACACACACACACACACACACAAAGGCGAACTATTTATAGTTATCCGCAATAGATGGGAATAATTGATATAGCAATGGCAATACAATTCCACTGGGGGGTGAGGCTTGTAGAATGGGAGTAGAAACGCTAAGGTTCTCAAACTTGAGATTGATTTTCTAAAGTAGAAATTGACAAATTGTTTTCAAACCAGAGAGAGACAGAGAGAGAGAGAGAGAGAGAGAGGGAGAGGGAGAGAGAGAGAGAGAGATTCCACTATTTAAGCTAATTTGTTGTATGTTATACAATTTTCAATTATTGTTTGTTTTGTTTTTTAATTTGTGAAAAATTTGTGGTTTAGCTTCCCTTTGTTTAAAATTAAAACTATATAAATACAGGGCCGGATAAGGCCCTAAACTAGATGAGCGATGAAGCTTCTTATAATCTACATGAGGCAATCTCTTTCTTGCTCTTTCTTCACAATGATCGAAAATATCCCTGGATCCATGTGTTGGGGGCTGGAGGGGGAGGGGGGCAAAGCTAGTGGGGCCCTAAGCTATACTTTGTGTTGCCTGTAGGTAACTCCAGCACTGTGCATACATTCAGTGACTAGCGAAGTGCACTTTTTTGTGTTATGTGGGTGTAATGTTAATTACGTTCTATTGAAATGTCCCATTCAAAAACTTGACATCCGAATGAATCCTAAATGACAGACGTGGAGTCTGCCTGTGACGGTGTCTACATTGTTTCGCGCCAGTTGGTCAAGAAATCTCTCAATCTCGCGAAAGCGAATCTTATTGATGCAGTTGTACTGTCAAATATGTTCTAAAGAGGCGAAAATAAAAACATTCTGTCACCTGTCATAGTAATAATACGTGAAATGTATATTTCAAATTATTCTCTGTTCTAGAAGACACGATAGGTTGAATCCTTGTATGCGATACATTGGAGAGTCAGCGACATGATCCTGATGCACAGTTGACAAGAAATCCGCTTTACAAACTCAGTAGTTCTCAAGCTATAGTGAGGCGTGTGTCACTGATCAACTTGACTCTTGTGTCAGAAACTCCAATAACTATCGAGATATTGTTATAGTCATCTTGGTAGTAAGTCCAAAGATTAACTTATTAGTTTGTGTTGGGGATGACAGAGGTGGACTGTGGGAACGTCACAGACTTAGTACATTGACTCATTAGTGTCACAGTAAGATTGCGTTGTATGACATGAAAAAAGAAGTTAGACATAAACGAGGTGGCGAAGCTCATGCGTCCGGGGGCGCGGGTCTAAGAATATGTCACGGCGCCTTTCTTTTAAACCCAAGAGCTCAATATGACCAAATGAAAAAAAATCGAGTCATCCTGTGTGCTATGTATTTTTTTTCTTCTCCTTACAATACCCCCCCCCCCCCCTCTCAGGACCCCTATTGATCTTTGGCCCTGACGCAATGAACCTCCTTTTCACCATGGTTACTGCATAATGATGACAAAGAGATACTCATAAGGCTTAAATAATTTTAAAAAAAATTCCCCATTGAATTCTTTAACTCGTAAAATTAGTTTAATTTCGTTTATTTACCATCATTCCCAAATTGTAATTAACCTCAAACCAAACACACAATGTTTCTGTCAGATGGTATCATTCTGTGCCTAATTTCATTCCCATATCAAAATGTTCCCTTCCAAAGAAAACAAGACCAAGTTTCCTCTACTAGGCTCCCACCTGTGGCGTGGACCCCAATTATGTAACTCTTCCAATGACCGCTTTTTGCTCTTTTTTTCGGAATAAACCCCAAAAGGCTACTAAAAAACAGGGACATGAAAGCGTTCAAGTGTGAAGTCCAAACCACAGAATTGGATAAATATGATTTTTTTTGTTCAGTTTAATTCTGCTCCCTAATTTTAGCTTGTTACAAAATTATCTGGTCTCAGTTTTTAGAATCTAGACATCCGCCCCACACAGCCTTCTTCTAGCTCCCGCTGACAGGTTCCACTCAACTGGTCAGATCCGGACAGAAGGGAGTTTAAAAACAACAACAATAAAACATGCATTCACAGAAGTCACACCCACCTAAACACACACACACATACGGGGAGTGACATAATTAAGCTAAAAGCACAACGCCCCCGCCACCCAGGGGTCACTCCCCACTGATTGTTATCACGGCACGTGCGCTGTCCACGAGATAGCACCCTACCTCAAACTTTGGGAAGAAGAACCAGAGAGAGAAAAAAAAAAGGGAGGGGAGGGAATTAATAGGCGAGAGAGAGACTAGTCTGGACTTGGGACTGTGTGTAGTACATACAATTAAATTGTATCATTTTTTTTTGTTGTTGTTGTTTTTTTAACCTTGATTAATACTGTCCAAGGAAACAAGAAATGGGCATGTCTATATTTCAGAAATGTCAACCCGAGGTGCTTGGGAGACGGGGAAACAAAGAGGTTTATAAGGGGAAACAAATAAGGGAATGTTTGGGACAAAGGAAATGAAACACTCAAAGTTGCGTTAATATTCAAACGGATTAATTACAGTAATATTTTAACAGATTTTGTTTTAAAAGCAAATGACCGCCTTCACCTCCACCCCCCCCCCTTCTTTATTAGGACGTCAAGACCCATTTAAGAGGACGTCGCGCCCCCCACCCCCTGGGATGGGGGGGGGGGGGGGGAGCACAGTTTTAGAATCACTGCCTTATGGGTAAACGCTGTTAAGCAAGCTTTATAGGTAAACTTTTTTTTACGTAAGTAATTCTCTGTTGTATTTCTATGACAAACCTTTGAGTTTCATAAATAAATGTTGGTAGATAATTATCTTAAAACATTCTTTTGTTTTTCATTTTTAAACAGCTTAATAGATAATCTAATTTAGTGTTAATTTTTCACGATTAACATAATAATGTCAAGGACGCTAAGTTTTAATGTTACCAACTATAAAAAGGTTGAGCTAGAAGAATATTTGAAAACTTGAATTCTGCAATGCCAAGAAATGAAAAAAAAAATTTTCATATAACTTTAAAAAAATGAACATAGCTTTTCAATGACTCCTTTATTCTGTACTCCGAATACACCAAAAAGCTAGCCATTTGTTGATGTTGTTGTTTTTTTTCGCCATAAATTAAAATTTGTAATCAAAACAAACTTTCAGAAACAAGTATCTAAGAACATTTACCAAGACACCACTAATGGTTTATCTACAACATAAATCATTTCTGTGCGCTTAAACAAATTAAGGTCAGCGTTACTGTTGAACTATCATCAAGCCCTTCCCCCCCCCCTTTTTTTTTTCTCTTTCAAGGTTTTGAGGACCTTCTTTGAAAAATGTGTCTGTTGTACGTAACAATGTACTACTGTGTTTCTAAGCATGCAAAGATGTTGCCTCCTCCCTTGAGCCTGGAACCACGGGCCCAATCGTCTGCTCCTCCTCTAACAGCATCGATATCTAGCACCTTTTGGAGTGCGCTCATAAGAAGATTTTGTTTCCAGAAGGCTCTATGTTTTAGACTGTGAGGCCACACAGAGAAACACTCGTCTTCAAGAGACTTCGTGACTGAGTTGTGAAAACAAATGAAAGATCAAATAAGATTCCGAGCCGACAGAGTCCGCTGTAGGTTCTTCAGATTCTTTGCACTCTATCTCATTGTCTGTTATGTATGGACGTTTATTTCATGATAAGACAACGACACTTGTTTAGGCCGAAAGGCCCCGAAGGTCGCTTTATAGCTCTTCAGACACTGTAGAACCTTTCCCAGAGTATTTTGGTGTGTGGAAGTTTAAAAATAGAAAACTTTCATCTGTCTAGATGCAAACATCTGGGCAATGACTTAATTTATTTTCTGAACTACAGATGCATTCATTTCTGAGACTGTTTTGAAACAGACGGAAACTAGATCCAACTGAATATTTAAATATTTACTTCTAGACTCTTCTCTTGCTTTGAGTGTCATCTTTCCAGAGAAATCCTCATTCATTTGTCTCTTTTTATAAAAGTAAAACTTATTTGCCACACTGAACTGTACAAATGTATTTTTTATTTAAATTTTTTCATATTTTTTCTCGGAGTAAAAATGTTTCAGGAGAGGAAGGAGGAAAGAAGTGTGTCTGAGAGGAGGGGGGAGTTGTAGCCGTCGTTGGCTTGTAGCCATGGGTTGCTAGTACAACTAAACAGATGTAGGCGTTTTATATTTTTATTTTTAACTTGAAATTAAAAAAAAACAAAACAAAATTAAATATAACTTTTATTACAATACAGGCGAAGTCAACAGTCTAGTAGTAATAATATAAAATGGTATTAGTAAATAATATCTAACTCACGACCAAAACATGTCGTTACTGTTTCAAAAATCTAGATCCCCCCCCCCCCCCCCCCCCCCACTTCTCATTCGAGATTTGGAGATTGAATAGTGTTTGGAATATTGACCAACAGAATGCAACTAACAAGTAATATTCGAGTTTGAGTTTACTTTATTAGTCTATCTTCCATACAATTAATGTGATTAACAGGTATGGCATTTGTGGAGGGTTAAACGCTCTTTTCTGTCCTTTAGTTCTTTGCTTGAGTACAAAAATAATGGTACAAGAAAATTGTTTAAATATTAATTTTTTTTTAAATATGTACAAATAATGTTCTCCTTGTCCTTGCTCTAGAGTTGAACCTTAGGTTTGCGCTAAAAGTTTGCTCTAAAGATTTTCCTAAACTTTGACGCTGAATACATAATGGTAAACTCTCTACCAGTCAAGGTGTTAGGATGTGTCTTGTCTGCTCGCGAGGATGTATGTATCGTCTGCTAGCACAGTGTCATCATCAGGTTGTTAGCTCGTCACGAGGTAAAGGGGATGAAGTCTGGCGGAAACATGTGAAGATGAAGGAGCCATGAAACATCCGTTGGGTACATAGCGCCTAAATTGAAATTTTGTTTGCGCCTTCTTTATATAGAGTTATACCAAGCATTTTAGTTATGGCCATATTAGTTTAAAATATAGTTGTTTCATCAATTTAACAAGCATCCAATATATTCGGCTTGACTGCCAAGCGTTTTATCACTTGCAAGTTCCTTCCATCGGTTTTAAAATGTCCACTCTTAGCTTATGCTGTCTTCGTGAATGGACATATATATATATATATATATATAACAGGGTTACAGAGACAGTTTGAGTGGAAACGCAAACTCAAAATCGGCCCCCGAAGTGTACGTACACTTATATTTAAAAAAAAAATAATTATTAACCTTATCCACACATTTAAAATTAATAACATGTTACATGTAATAAAGAGAAACTAAAAAAGATTTATTCTTGTAACAAAATTAGATAAATTGGCAACACGAAAAAAAAAAATATTTTTGACCTACTTTAGTTTAAGATTAGCTTTTGACGCGTACATTTGGGATTTGATTATTTTTGGTTTATTTTTATGTCTTTGCGACTGTGACTTTATTTAAAAAAAACAAAAAAACAAGGACCAGGAATACATATGAAATAAAAGCTAATATAATAACGTCTTGCGTCTAATGAGAGTAGTTCAGTTCTAGTCAGAGTATAATTTCAGGACTTTTTTATGTTTTTTTGTAGTGATAGCGATGGCAATGGACGTAATCTTTTTTTTTGAATACAGTAAATGGATTTGAATTGCGACCAGCCTTTGACCAACTCACTTTTGTTGATCTACTCTTTAAGTTCTATATATTTGGATTAGTTGATTGAAGTTAGCTGTCACCTCAACACAGCGAATGTTTCTCAACGCGATTCTCGTGGGTTTGATTCCCCTACTGGTCTTTTTTTCCCCCCTCATTTTAACACACAAAAAAATGAAAGTTTAGTTTACTTTATAATTTAAAAATAATGCAGGAATTGATTTCACTAAATATTATTTTAATTTTTGTTTGTTCTTGTTTTGATTTTTCAGCCCCTCCAATGAAAAGAATGTAGCTCTAATTCTTGTCTTTGTTAAGACAGTTCTTGTTTAAGTTTTCAATTTACTGCCAGCAATATTGAGACAACGTCAGTTCTAGATCCTGCCCTTGCAAGGCACTAAGAAAACAAAGAAATAGATGTACAGCAAGCAGAAAAAGGGATGAAGAGAGAGAGGGTGAACTGACTGGGTAGGGATTACAACTTGGGGAATGGAGAACAACTATTGTAGCCTGCAATGGAAAAGATACAAATAGCCCGAAATGGAAGATGCCCCATGTTCCTGTCCGCTCTTACAACTGACAACTTATGTAAAGCCTCCCAAATATCACGTGCAAACTAAAGTAAAGCGGTCCCAAAGATCAGTGGGAGATGGGGGATTCGTTAGTTGAAAATGTCAAAAGATAAAAAAGAAAAGCAATATATATTTATAACCGAAATCCATCCATCCCAGTGGCGCTACAGTCCATGGAGGGCTCTGGTCTGTCTCGACACATCCCTACATTCAGATCTCTCCAGGGCCGTTCAACTCCACGCCCTAACCCCAAGTTGTTGTAGATCTGCCTCCACATCGAGGGCTTGGCTTTAGGTCGCCTTTTGGTTTTTGCTTGTATACAATTTATTTATAACCGAAAAGAATTTGAAAGTATTTTTTAACAAAAAGATTCCCACAGTAGAGGAAAATAGGGGAATTAGTGTTCTGTAATCTCCCCCCCTCCCCACGACGAACATCTTTTCGTAGGCGCCGCTCCTGTTGGCTGTTTATGACAGTCAATGTTTAAATCTGCTACTACTTACTCCGGGACCTGTCTCCCATTGTACAGAGTGGATGCTGCTGGTTAGTCTTTTGTTTTCGCCTCCGCTAGCAAATAGTGTCAGGCTTGATAATACCGCTTGTTCTTCTCTTGACTGTAGTGTGTGTGTGTGGGGGGGGGGGGGGTCAGTCTTTTGTTTCGTGGCTGTCCGAAACGATCGCCACACTTGTGTTTTTTTTTTGACCACTGTCAAGGCAAACAAACCAAATAAGGGGGTGGTGGAGGGGGGCGAGTGTGGGCACCGGTACTGGGGAGGTGTTTATTGCTCGTGTCAACAACTCATCATCACCGCGATACATTGACGACGCGTTGAGGGCACGGGGAGGGAAAGGGTGTGAATGAGAGCGATCAGATTTGTCGAGTGTTTGGTTAACGGAACTAACTTCTGGGAGCCGGACTTTTCCCCTCCCCCTACTTGTATATCCTTTTAATCCCCCCCCCCCCCCCTCAGCCTCTAAATAAAAAAAGACGAAAATTTTCGACCAAACTCCCTCGTCCGCTACACCCCCAGGCGCGAGGAAGACAAATGGCGCCCCCTGTTGATATGTCAACAAGATGTACACTATACACACATAACAATCGCCTTTTAACCCCCCTTGTTGGACCCTCTTCTTTCGCCGCTCCCTTGCCTGAGAGAGAGAGAGAGAGAGAGAGAAAAAAAAGTTCTTTAAAAAGCTGGTCTTCTTCCTGCCAAGATCTTCTCCGAAACAATACGTGTTAATGTGGCTTGTTCAGGTGGTGCAGCAGGCGTAGACTCCAGGAGTCCAGCACTGACATCCCTGTTGACAATGTGAGGTGTTCACGTTGTCCATACTTGTCACTTTCTTGTTCTTGTCACTTTCTCAGCCTCGTTCTCAACAACTGATGTTCTTTAAACTGCTTTTAATTGACTTCGCCCCTGGAGGGATTCTCCTCTGACAATAATCTCATCAAGATGGAAGTTTGTACACTGATTTTTGTTTGATTTTCTTTGTATTTGCAATATTAAGACATTTTCATAATATTGGGCTAAAGCTATAAATAGATTGCTTTTCGGTGTATTCGCTGTACAGAATTATTCACAATACCAAAGTTTTGATAAATTATAGGCCTACACTTTTAAAAATCATGTAAGTCTAATAATTGTATTATTTTTTTAATCACCTTTTTTTAGGACTTTACCATCAAATTGAAAATGAAAATGCAAAGCGCAGGTTACAGTGAAAAACATTAATATGAAATATATGAACATCTCCAATAACATGTATACATCAAATTAACCCTCTGGTGATAATGATTTCCCTTGCTAGTCTAAATGTGTAGGTTATATGTAGATCTTATAGAGACCTAGTTTACTTTAGAGATTATGTTAGTTTTGTAAATAAAACACTGTACATTGTTTTACGCGACCGTAAAGAAGTGACGCATTGAGACAGACGAATGGCGTAGACAGAATACGGGTACATGATAGGAGAAGAGCATGGCAAGGGCTTGTAGAAAAGATGTCTAGTGAATAGACTGCTAATTAAACGGATAGAGAGACAAGACGATCATCTCCATGTGTAAATAAACCTCAGTTAAAAAGTCTTCACAAATTTGATCAAGTATGTTCTAGTTAATTGTTGTGTCCCTTGGATGTATTAGATTAAGTGAAGCATTACTAGACATAACATAAAATCCAAGCCAGCACTATCTATGTGCATAAAAAAAGTTACTTTTGTAAATAATAGACTGGAAAGAGTGAACAATGTATTGATCTCTTCAATCTGATGCTACCGCGAGTATCAAGTATATAGTCTCTACCAATATACTCTCATGAGCTGCCCTTTGGCTGACTCTATATAGTCAAATATATGCCATGACTCTGTCATGTCTGTTGACTTTTTAAACAGAAAATGAAAAACAAAACAAAACAAAACCAGGTAAGAGTGAAGAAGTAAATGCACAGCTCCGTGTTGGAATTTTGTCTTGAGATTTTCATTCTTATTATTGCATGTCTCTAGTCTTTCTGTGCGTTCTACATCCGCATGGGCTCTCCGTCATTCTTTCTGTCATTCTTTCTTTTCCCCTCACTCTTCTCCACCCTTCTCCCTCTCTGTTTTTCTTCGTTTCTCTGTCTCTATCTACATTTATATCATTATCTTCAAAACTATCTTTATCTTTGTCTCTATTTGTAGCTTTATAGATAGACACACATACACATACATACAGATAGATAGATAGTTAAATAGACAGACTGACAGACAGACAGACAGATAGATAGATAGATAGATAGATAGATAGATAGATAGATAGATAGATAGATAGATAGATAGATAGATAGATAGATAGATGGATAGATAGTTAGATAGATAGACAGACTGACAGACAGACAGACAGACAGATAGATAGATAGATAGATAGATAGATAGATAGATAGATAGATAGATAGATAGATAGATAGATAGATAGATAGATAGATAGATAGATAGATAGAAATAGATATAAATAGATCTAATCGATTATTTCAATGTCGTCATTTAAAGATAACAATTTTCTTAATTCGCAAATAAAAAAAAGCGTAGTTTATCATTCGGGCAGATGCTACCAAAAGTTAGCTACCCAGATTTGACCTTACCTTAATTAGTAAGTATAGAGAAATGTCCAGGTCACGTGCTAGCCTTGTCCACGTCTTTGTTTGCGTTCCACTGCAGAGGTGAACATCGATAGACATTTGGTGGTAATATCTGGTAGACAGTGTCAGGCGGCGACCATCGTAGGTGTCAAACCACAGCGGCTGACACGAGAACAAACAGTACACTTTAGTTTACAATAAGTTGCCATTGTTTGCTGACGAGACACATTCATTCTTTTCCCTCAGATTCATATTTAGTAGTTTCCAATGGTAAAGAAATTGAACAACAACCTACAAATAATAGTGTACAAAGAAGAAATTTTCTAGTGTGACTCTACATCGTCAAGATAGAAAGAAAATCTCAGTGGTCGAAAATAAAAAGAAACCTCGCATTGTCTAAATATTTTTCTTTCTTTTTTTTTTTAGATCAAAAAGCATCATCACCTTAGCAACGTAATACTGGATTACAATCCAATCGAGAACTTATTAGACTAGTTATACAATCTTGTTATAGAGAATAAGTCTCCACAGTCATATGAAAAAGTGTCGTTCTACGACTGAAGGAGGCCAACTGTCTCATACAATCTGAAATAATCGAAGTATTTCATAACTTTCAAATGGCTTTAACAAATCGAAGGCTCTACATTTTAAGATGTCGTGCATGGATAGCAGTCTACTAGGCTAGTGAACAAAGAAAAATAACAATTAATTTATCATATCAAGTAAGATGTTGTTGCTTTATAGTCCAAATAACTTAAAAAACCAACAACAACAACACAAAAAAAACTGAGCTCTTGTATGTGCAACAATAGGAGCCAATTAGCGAAGTTTGAGATCCCCAAAATAAATGAACTGGAACTAAAACGAACTAATCCTTTTGTCTTCTTTTAGAAACATCTCTTTCTCTGAGTTTAGAAAACATCTCTTTCTCTGATTTAGAAACATCTCTTTCTCTGATTTAGAAACATCTCTTTCTCTAATTTAGAAACATCTCTTTCTCTGATTTAGAAACATCTCTTTCTCTAATTTAGAAACATCTCTTTCTCATTTTTTAAAAGTCCTTGCTGAAAACAAGCTTGAATGGCGAAAACAAAAAGTTTAAATAAACTTCCATTGGACAGCGAATTTGTCAGCATAAAACACGGCAAATTGTGTAGGTCGCAACTGAATCCTTAATTTTCAGAATCTGATTAGGCATTTTTAGAAAGCGTGAAGCCTTCACACTGCATCACTTCACAATTTTAACTAATAATTAAATCTAATTTTATTGAATGTTGATTTAATAACTACACACATTTAAAGACCGAGAAGAGCTCTTCATCTATAAAAACAACAAAACATTTGAGTAGTTACAATGACTTCTGCTCAGACTGGGGACGTTGACACTCAAGGATTAGCTGCAGACGACACATTTATTTTTTTTTCCACACGGGTTAAAAAAGTAAGCGGATATAGCAACAACAAACAAAAAAAATAAAAATTCTTCTGCTGATAGACATGATACTTAAACACAAACGAAACGATATGTTTGTGAATTCTTTTTTTTTTAAGCCGGGGTGGGGGGAGGGGACAAGGAGGGCGAGAGTCTGGCGAAAGTGGATAGACATTCTCTAATAAGTGTAAATGTTTTGGGGAGAGGAGGTAGTAGTTGTCTGTGGGCAGGGGGCTGGAGGTATTACGCCCGGAAAAGTCCATTCTGAAACCTTGAAATATTTCCGTTCAAATATTGACTCATCCAAACGAACAGAACGAGAATGGCCGCTGGATGGATTTAAACACCGGACTATGAGGATGAAACGAAATAGAAACATCACATTGGCATAATAGTTAAAACCAGTTGTTTTTTTTTTTGTTGTTTTTTAAAAAATGGGCTAAGAAAGAAGAAAAATATTTCTCTCTCACTTAATGAGGAGCACGATCGTGGGGCATTTATAGTTTAAGGAGTTTTAAAAATATGAATAAAACAAATATGACGAAGTCAAAACATAAACCTGTTTCTTTTACTTTGAATTTTTCGTAAATTATTTTTGTTAAAAACATATATCATAAACATTATTACACAGAATTGGCTCACTATGAATTTTTCAAAAAGCTTAAACAAATATTAATAATTTTAGGATTAAAGCATTAACAAAGAAAAGATTGTAATATAGACAGGAGCGGAACAATTGAGAATTGGCATTTGCTGTATCTACCACAAGAACCCATAGTTGAACTCCATTATTTCTCAAGACGTGCTAGATATTTCCCCTTATCAATGCATGAGAACCGCTGTTGATATTTCCTTAAATATCTTGATATTTTCTAGCCAGGAATACTTGTGCTAGGCTCTTCATATAGACAAAGAAGCGGGGTGAAAAAAATTGAGGAAGTAGATTAATATACCCTTTGCGAAAAATATAGTGGGGGAAAAAAGGAAGACAATTCAGGCCATATCTGAGTTATCTTACCCTAGCTATTTTAAAAATGATGACTATCGGACATAGCAAACGCAACAATGTTTCAAGTCTAATCCTCGGAATCGTCACCTCTGTAACCAGTTCTAAGCTGTTTGTTTGACGAGGTTTTAACCGAGGGGCTCACTCTGACTTATTTTAGAGTCGTGTGTAAATCTGTTGAAAAAAACAAACATTTCCCCCAATTTTTGTCTCTTAACATCTTCGTTTCGTTTGTCGAATTTTTTTTTTAATCACCGAAACTCGGACAATGGCTACTAGTAAGCACGAAGAGGAACTGGCCAAGTAAACACCAGTCACGTTAGCGTGCTCCCCCCCCCCCCCCAAACCCCCCTTTCCCCTGTTTACTTTTTTTCCTCACCGCTCTCTTGTCAAATAGTTCATCCTTCTTATTCTTTGCAAACATGAGTCTCGGTCTCATACCACCTTTCACACGCACGCACAGACATCGACTCGAATACAAGCTCAGAACGGAACGAAATACGATTTTCGCATTTGTGACTGACGTGTTATTTCCGCGTGTGGTAAGTAAAGCAGACAACACTACAACCAGAGAGGGGTGGGACATGGGTCAATGAATGATTGTTTTTAAGCATTTCATCTTTTATTTTTTTTTACAAACCTTGTATCAATTCACTCTGTCTGTCTGCCTGTCTGTCTGTCTGGTAAAACGTTTGTACACGTTGTTTTTTTCTCCGAAACAAATTTCGGATCAATTTGAAATTTCGCACATTTATTTATTTAACCTGAAAACACAAGAATCAATATAAAAAACCAACATATTAGCTAACTAACTATTGGTAATTAAATAAATTAAATTATTGTGTTAGGTTTCTCGAACGAGGGAAAGACATGAACTTGACTGAATTGATGGTAAAAGCAAAATTAGTCCCCTTTACATGTCGCCGCTTTAAAGTAAGTTTGAAACAAACAATAGATTGGCCTAAATATTCAATCCTCTATTTTCATAAGCACTTTACGAGTAAAGTAAAGTTTCCCTTGTGGTCTATAGGGCAGATGATGTAAAGGTCATCTGTTTCTGTGGCCTAAGGTTAACAAGGGTGTCATGTGGCTAGCACAACGACCAACCGCCTTTTACTTTTCCCCTAAATAGTGTCAAGTACCCATTAGAGCTGGGTGGACTCAGAGGCGCCCGAAGATCCCGAAATTAAAAATCCCAGTCTTCACCAGGATTCGAACCCCAAGCGCTTTACCGCTCAGCCACCGCGCCCCCTAGAACTTTACTAGCAGAATGGTTAATATGTCGGCTTAAGGAAGCTTGAGCCATTAGTTCTAATTCAGATTATTCCCTGCCTTTTTTTTTAATGCTTTTAAAAAAGCAGTCTCGGTAAGATCCACCTAGATCTCCCTTTCTTTCCTAACCCTATTCCCATTTTCCCTAACTGGTCCAGATAAGTGATTGGATCATAGCGTAGTAAAAAAAAATAAAAGCATCAAATAGCTAAATAAAAACAACTGGTAAAAATATTTCTAATTGCACAGATTAATTGGTTTTGGTCAAGATCTATTACTAATGTAATTACATAATTGATCCAAATTAATGAATACATTAAGCTTTTTTTTTTTTTAAATTTTTTTTTAAGTGGTTAGGAGTTTTGATTAGGGCTCACGTAACAGACTTTAAAACCGAAATAAGCTCACTAACACTCACAAAATGTTTAGAAATATCGGATGAAGAAGTCGTGTTGAAATAAAAGAAACTCAAAACAATATTGTATCGCTTTGATTTCCGAACACAATTCCGCTGCTTGATGGGAAGTTCTTACAAATCTTTTGCTTTTTTCTTTCAGTACAAATGTTCTCATTCAGAAGGAAGGCGTCGGAAAATTTTGAGGAACGGTTTCCTGTGAACAAAAACAAACTGATACACAAAACTGAAACAATAACCTGAAAAAAAATTATTAAAAAAACAAATAAAAAAAACCCACCAAACTTGAATGAAACTAACGTGACGGTATAAAAATATTTTTGTTACAATCTAACATTCATTAGTTATTATGAGAAAAATAATCGTTCTAGACGTTGTAAAAACGAGTCCTTGTCTTTAAAAAAGAATTAAAAAAAAACATTTTTCTTATTTTTTAGTGGTCCCTGAAAGGTGAAAAGACGCTATTAGTTTTTTGTGACCTGTCTATCCGTCCGTCTGTCCGTCCATCCCATTTAGATCTTGGAAACTAGAAGAGAAAATGAAAATCGGACATCATGATATTTTAGATCATTCAAAGTTCTGATGCAACGGATACTTTTTCTTTTCCGAAAGTGAACCTTCTATTTTTTTAAAATTGCACATGCAAGCAGGTAAAAAAAAAATACACCACTTCAGGGGAGGTAAGCTTTTTTTTATTTTTTAAAGGTCACAGACTTCTTTATTAATAACTCAAGCTTCATTCATAGATTCGCGCATTGGTAAAAAAAAAATTTGCATCCAAGGTCACAATCATAAAAGTGTGAACGGATCATTATAAAATATATTTTCCATTTATTAACTAACTCATTGAATGAGATACTGATTGAAATATTTTTTAAAAAATAGAATTTTGATACGAACTTCGTTTTAATTATAAGTTAAATAAAACGAACTATTTTTATAGCGCGCAGTTTTATACACTTGTCAGTCTAAATAAAACTTAATAGAGCCCAGATTTAGATATATTAAATAATATATATATATATATATATATATATAAATATATTATAAATGTATTCATATTTTAAACAGAATTTTAATTATTAAGGCAATAACGTATTTTCTGACAGCTTAGGAATACATATTTATTTATAATTTCAACAGTAGTATCACATTAAGAAGTGAATGGGATAGGGACAGCATAGTAGGCCTACACAAATGGCAATGGAAATATTTTTTATTTTGCGAGTGGAATGTCTGGTCCAAGTACTCCAAGTCTTTCAGAAGTCATTTCTAGCTAGCTCACTTGCCTGACTAAAATAGGTCAATAATTTTTTTTTCGTGTT
>JASAOG010000368.1:0-165000 GCA_030265305.1 Biomphalaria pfeifferi
ACGGAGGGACGGTTGATTTTACAGAAACGTCTTTTTTTTTTCACACTTACTATTATAAGATTATACATTCACGTCCATGGGAGCGGGAAAGGAAAAACATTGAGTAAAAAAGTTTGGAAGAAAAAACGTTCTTGTATTTCGAAAACAGCTCAAACAATGTTTTTAGCAATTTGACAGTTTTTGTATATATATATATATATATATATATATATCTTTAAAAAAAATAAAAAAATATTGTAATAGATATAGACCAACAACAATAATTTTTTTGCGATTAGAAATATTTCTACCAATCGTTTTAGTTAAGCGCTATTTCATGATTTTAGATTTTTCACTACGCAATGATCCTATCACTTATCTGGACCAGATGGAAACATGGGGGAATGGATTGGGGTAGGGATATCTGGATGAATTTTATTGTAATCGCTTTTTATAAGGCATTTTTTAAAAATGGAGCTGGTGTAACGACCTGAATTCAATATCACGGATCAAGTCTCCTTGCTTTCTCAAGCCGACATATTGACCACGCTGCTATGGAAGTGCTAATGAAAATAGAGGATTGTATAGTTATCTATTGTTTGTTTCAAATTGACTTTAAAGCGGCGACCTAAAGGGAACTAGCTCAGCTTAGTTCACCTTATCAGTCAAGTACAATTTCTTCCCCTTCTTCGAGATACCAAACAAAATAAGTAATTACCAATAGCTAATTAACTAAATGGTTATTATTTTTTCTTGTTTCTTGTGTTGTCAGGTAAAATAAATAAATGTGCAAAATTTCAGCTTGATCCGAGACTGAGTGTCGGAGAAATAACGTGTACGAACTTCTTACCAGACAGACAGACAGAGTTAATATAAGCTGGTCAAGAAATACACATCCATTGCTACAAGTTAAAAATTATAGGAAAGTCGTTGCTATAGAATATATTTCCAAATGGTGTAAAGCAGCAAAAAATCGTTTAAGAAATCGACAACTTGCACTAGATGCTACACCGTCCCTAGCAAAGAGAAAACTTTCCTTAAGATGAGGAAAAAACAGAATCCAGTATGAAAAGACCAAAGTGTTTTAGGATTTTTATTTAAAAGGCATGCAGAAAAACGCTTGGCGCCGTCGGATTTCCATACAGAGTTCTCAAAAACCGCAGTTAGCAGGCTTGAACGTGTTTTTTTTTTTTTGTTTTTTTGTTAGTAGGGTGAGCTAGTAAATTCTTGACAAACACTGATTTAGACTGTAAATATTGATTACATCTGATTGGTAATACTCTTAGCATTATGTAAAAGCTATTGAGGTAACAGACGGCTATGTGAAACGATGGCGTTATGAACCAAGATTTGATCAGTCAGCCCAGTGTAATATGTTCAGTACTCGATTGTTGAAGCATCCTCTTGTGTCAGAATAATTGTCAGAAGCCAGAAAACAGAAGAATAACTTAACTTGTTGTCATATCAAATATCAGATTAAAATGTGTAGACACAGCTGTAAATGTATAATAAATGGTTATATTTCGTGTAACGTGGCTCTAAATATGTTCGAGTGACTTTGACTGTACTTAGATCCGCCATATTTAAAAATATCTACAAAATACCGCTACGTCTCCATGGAATTCCCAAATCTAAACTTATTGGTTGGGTGTATCTATTCCTTTTATCGGAAATTGATAAGGACCAATCATTTGGATGGCAGCCTGGTCGTGTGGTTTGCGCATCGACTGTCGTTCGGACTTATCGATGGTCCCGTGTTCAAACCCTGCCCGCTCCCATCACCCGTCGTCCTGAGGGAGGTTTGGACTAGGAAGTAAATTCTCTTTAACTCTTAAGTAACATCCGAAACATCTCAAACATTTTACAAACAATTTTTAAAGATCGACAACATGTGATATGATAAGCAACCCTTTTTTTTTTTCATTAAGCTTCAAGACTGAAGCAGAAAAAATGTTACCAAAAACTTTAAGTTAATGTGATAAAATACTTCTAGATCTCAATATTAAATGGTTTTGAATTAATTAATTCATTAATTGTGTATTATTCTAAAGTTGTATAGATACATTGGAGTTACCAGGTGTACGGAGGGGGCGCGGTCCGCACCATGTGACCTCCATTTGGTGGTAACACTCAAGTTGGGAAAATTATATCATGGCAAAAGTAGAAACATTAAAAAAAATAAAATCTCTAGATATAGACCCAAGTATGCCTAAACACATCTAGATGGTAGTTAAAGTTTAGATAAAAAAGCATTATGTAATACCGTTTCCATCTAATAGTCTAACAACGGAAACATGTTCAAGTTATGTTAAGTTTGTTTCTAGTTTTAATTCATTTTCATTGTAAAATATGCAATAAATATTAAATAAATGTCATAAACAATGGCATTTTATAAAAGAATTGGCACTCATTTTACATTTGTCTAACAATACGTGAATGTAGGTCATCAGCAAATTATATTTGTTCCACAAAAAGAACTAACATTAGTGTCAACTGTCAGAAGAACTTGTGAAGAAGCTACTGCTCTGTGACACAGCGTCCATATTTCTGTATTGAAATAATTTTTCAGAAAAGCAATCACGAAATTCAACGTTAATTAATTTAGAAGAAAAATGTGGGAGCTGAGTTATGTTTTCTTAACGCTTAAGGGCAGCTCGGAAACATCACAAAAGAGAGTTGACTATAGCGCACTGATCATTTGAAATAAACCAATCTCGCGTCAATTATGATTGCCTAATTTAGTCACTGACTTTATTTTTTTTTTTTTTGGAAGTAAACTCACCTATGATTCAGATATTGACTACATCTCGTGTCACCATTACACACATTCATTGGACATGCTCAGTGTTACCTCTTCGTTTGATTTGTGTATTTATAGACATTGAATTAACCCATTGATATACTCACACTTTTCGGGAGCCTCACGAAGGTCGGGGATAGCCACTTGACACAACTGACGCACGCGTTGTTGTCAGTACATCCTGGACTTAATCTTGTTTTACGCCACCGAGTAGTGCTACTTTGATCAAATATGGACATATTTATGTTTGTATTGGAAACGAGACTGTGGTTCCGAGTAAAGGACTCTTAAATCGCAAAGATAACGACAAATCGCTTGTTCCACGCGCCAAGATTGACAAGCCGCCGCAGGAAGCCAGTCTTACGAAGAGAAAGTTACAACAGTTAATGAAGTACATTTTGATGTTTGGTTAACACGATGGACGAGCTTTATTAGATCATTCGTCACGGATACTATGATAGCTGTAATTGTCGATATAGTTTTGAACTGTTATCACGACCGTTGAACTAAAACTTCGCTTTGAATGTGCATAATTTGATCAAATTAAACTGTCAGAAGAACTCAGGACTTTGCTTTTAGGCATAGTAAACTTGCTATTTGGCTACGTGAGCTTGCTTTTAGATAAAACTAAACTTGCTCTTAGGTAAAGTAATGCAGAGCAACAATTCTAACTGGTTAGCAGCATATAAACGACTTCAAATGTGTATGCTCTCTAAACATTAATGAGTCTTAATCCCATGATTAAATTGAGAAACAAAACAAGATCTACTTCCTCGCATATCACTTAAAATTTTGCCTGGAAAAACCAGAAATGTCACGTTTTGATCATTGGAAAGAAAACAAAAAAAAATATTTAATTTCGGGAATACAAGTTTGTCGATGTCAATTTCATATATCGGATCTAATTTTATAATAATCTTAAATTGTCATTGATATTTCTTTTCCGGAGAATTGGGTTTTTAAAATTTGTTTTACACCATCAAGACGTCATATGATCTCTGGCAATGATTTTTATACATTTTAAATAGTTTGACATCCTCAAGACGTCATATGATCTCTGGCAATGATTTTTATACATTTTAAATAGTTTGACATCCTCAAGACGTCATATGATCTCTGGCAATGATTTTTATACATTTTAAATAGTTTGACATCCTCAAGACGTCATATGATCTCTGGCAATGATTTTTATACATTTTAAATAGTTTGACATCCTCAAGACGTCATATGATCTCTGGCAATGATTTTTATACATTTTAAATAGTTTGACATCCTCAAGACGTCATATGATCTCTGGCAATGATTTTTATACATTTTAAATAGTTTGAAACTCTCAAGATGTCAAATGATGTTTGGCAAAGAGTTTAATACATTTTAAGTTCGCAATCTTTTCTTTTCTGCACTAGCGAGAATGCATCTAAAATACTTCTAATTTCAAACTTTACATTTCGCACTTGATAAAAATATCATTTGGCTGTTAATGAGAGTCACAATAGTGTGTGTATAAATCACCATACAGAAATATCCATATGTTGAAACTGCTGACAATTTTTTTTTTAAATTTTTAAAGTGACAATCTCTACACCATAGTCGCTGGAGCTAAATGATATTTTCAATAACAATTTAAAAGTTTTAAAAAATGTGATTAATTATTTCAGTCCGGTAAGATCTGTCGATTTAAATTGAAATGAACTTTGTTTTTAACAAAATGCTTTACGCTATAGATTATCAAATCTGACCAATTAGTTTCGGATCCCGCGCAGTTTCTATTGATAAAAATTCTTTGCTTTACGATGGCCACCGTATGTGTTAGTCTCCTTCAGTTGTACAACGGCTATGGTTCATCTCGTAGAAAGATTATGGTTCATGTCATAGAAAGACTATGGTTCATCTCGTAGAAAGACTATGGTTCATCTCGTAGAAAGACTATGGTTCATCTCGTAGAAAGACTATGGTTCATCTCGTAGAAAGACTATGGTTTATCTCGTAGTAAGACTGTGGTTCAAATCGTAGAAAGACTGTGGTTCATCTCGTAGAAAGACTATGGTTCATCTCGTAGAAAGACTATGGTTTATCTCGTAGTAAGACTGTGGTTCAAATCGTAGAAAGACTGTGGTTCATCTCGTAGAAAAACTTTTTTATGTGACTGTAGAGCCCTATTGTCGAGAGACATTGCCTTTCACATTTATCGCAGGTTAAGTTGGCATTCAATTTGATGGTGTTTGTTTGTAAAATGTTTTACATGTTTCGGATGTTCCTTCAGAGTTGAAGATAGTTTACTTCCTAGTCCAAACCTCCCGCAGGACGACGGGGGATGGGAGCGGGCAGGGTTTGAACCCGGGACCATCGATAAATCCGAGCGACAGTCCAGCGTGCAAACCGCACGACCAGGCAGCCAGGCAGATGGTAGAGGAACGACCCATGTTTCTTTTGGCATATTTTTCTTTCAGAGCTAGCTGAGGTCAATGCTTTTTCGCTGTCCGTAGCTTTTTGCTCACCATTTCTCTCCACATAGTGCGGTGTAGGGCTAGGGCTATGTCTTCCCAGTAGTCAGCATCAATGTTCATTAATTTAACGTCCCGTTTGATTACATCCACACAATGGAGGTTGGGACGACCATTTTTCCTGAGACAGTCGCAAGTTAACCATTGTCCATCATTTGGCGAACATGACTAGGCCATCACAAGGGGCGTCGTATGAGAATTGTAATGATGCTAAGAAGACCTGTTTCAGCAAGTCTCTCAGTCTGAAACACTCTTTCTTGCCATGTGAATCCTTCGGAGGCAGCGCTAGTGAAAGGAATCTAGATGGTAATGAAGAAACTGCGACAGATTTCTCTCTAACTCAAGCTTTCTCTGAGTTTTCAGGGTAATAATGTAAAAATGAATTCAATCTTTAGCACCACGAAACTAATATAATTGAAAGTTAAAGCCTTCAAATCCTAAATTCTAAAATCTAGGCCTACATTGACAATTGCTACAAGTTGCCAGATTTCTTGCGCTTTGCCGACGACATCGATGGTCTGACATAGACATGACTTCAGAAGCTTAAGGTGTAAAACGCAAAAAAAAAAAAAAAAAAATAATGGCCGATAGCCAACAGGGCTTTAAGATGACAAGTGTCAGTAGTTTTAACTCTTTCTCTCCTAACTGACGATACCAACGTTGATTCCACCAGTATGTGAGAGAAAGAGTTAAATATCTCGGACCAATTGTCTCTGAGAAGGTACCAAACTTGAACTATTTACCTATATTACACGGTCTTCAGCACCACTTACATGCAAAACTCAAAACAGTCTGGAAAGACAAAGACATAGCCCTTCAGACTAAAATCAGACTGATGCGCTTCCTGGTCATGGCCATATTCTGAAAAGCTTGCGAATCTTGGACTCTGATGATTGCAGAACAAAAGAGGTGGATCTAGCAATGGTATAGAGAAGCTTAAGAAAGATCCTGCGCATCACTTAAAAAGACAGCATCGCAATGAAGAGATTATAAACAGGGTTAATACAGCAATTAGACCCTACGATGAATTGCTAACTACTGTCAAAGAAAAAAAATCAAACTAAAACGCTAAGCCAATATCCAAAAGGTTCTCAGGACTTGCAAAGTCAGGGAACAGTACCATGAACAAGAAGAGGCAGACAGAAAGCTATAAAAACACAACATAAAAGAATGTACCGCCTGTCATTGAAAGAAATTCTATTAAAGACAAAAGACACAGATGAATGGAGAAAGACGGTGAACAGATCTTGTGTGGTGCCCCAACTGACGAAGGGATAAGTGAATAGGAAGATTTACTTATTTTGTTTCACACATTACTTTATCATAAATTTAAATTTCTTTAAATGTGTTGAACTATTGCCTAGTTTTATCGTTATGGAGATCGTTAGCTGAACCTCTGTAAGTAGATCTTGCAATCATGGCATGCTGTAACAATTGATATGACAAGAAACATAGTGTTTACAAACAAGTGAATGTTGTATCTGCAGTGCTGGTGAAGTGAACTCAAGTTTGGTGAGCACTTGCATCCGGTCGTTTGGCTTCACTCTTTTCATTACAAATTTCAAGTACGATGTTGGATGATGCTGTTTCTGTGTTAAATTGACCTACAAGTGTTTGTCTCCCTTGATCCCATTACAAACATGCTTGACGTACGTACGACCTGAAATTACTTAAGTCAAACATCCAATAAGATTGGAAGAATAAATAAACTACTGAAAAGGGGAATCCCCTAATTGATTGCAATTGTAACAACCTCTAAGTGTCTAGGTTTTCAAAATAGTTTAAGTTTTTGTTGTGGTGTTTGAGTCAATTGAATTGCAATACGACGTTTGTTCATTTTCTTTTTTAAAAGATTTAGTACAAATCTGTTGATAATAAAATGATAATTCCACTTGATAGTCTCGAATGACTGTGAACTAGTCTGTCATCAATACTGATCATGTTTTACCCGAGTCTAATCCAATGAAACAGTATGAATTGATGAAATGTAATCATTTTGAGTGAAACTTGGAAATAATGTAGAGGTTAAATCTGCTTTTCAATTATAACTAATTAAAAATGTTAACAGAGCGAGACTTTTTGTATCTGGTAAGTTGAAATGAGAAACAAGAAAAACACACACACAAAACAAAAACTTCAAAAAACAACCCAACCACCAAGCTTATAGGAAGTGTGTAATTGTATCCATTGGTTTGGATCTCAGTCATGTCATTAGGTTTGTACTAGACGTACACCAACAATAATAAACCTGTGTGATTAGAAATATTTTACCATTGTTTTTCTTTAGCGCTATTTAACGCTTTTAGCGTTCTCAATACGCTATAATCCTATCACTTTTCTGGACTCCTATCACTTATCTGGAATCCTATCTTTTATCTGGACTCCTATCCCTTGTCTGTACCAGTTGGGAAAATCGAGGATTGGGAGAGGGGGGGGGGGGAAGAAAGAAAGGATATCTGGGCGAATTTAATCATAATCGCTATTTAAAGGCATTTCTAGAAAAAAAAGAAGGGGGGTGGGCGACCAGAATTTGAACTCATAGCTCAACTCTCCTCAAGCCGACACTCTAACCACTCAAGTCCTGAAGATTGTTTTTATTAATGGCTTCCGTTGTATTTTTACCCGATTTAGTTTCGGAGAATGCAACTATGTCAAATGTATTGATCATACTTACAAATTCTTGGTAATGCAACTTTCTCACTAGTCCACATACAGTTACTTATGCTCATTGTAATACATCGGTTTAGCTAATGACACTTGCTTTGTTCTACGGTTTGTGAGTCTCTCTTGGTAATGGCTGCTGATCTTTTAAGGGTTGCTGTTGTGGTGAATGTTGTTAGGTTGGTTTCCATGGAGGTAGATGGTAGATATTGTGGTTGAAGTGGTTGTCCTTGTTGCAATAAATAGCATTGTTGTAGTGCTTCTTCTTGATGCAGTAGCTGATATTGATGCTGATGTTGCTATTCTTGTGGTAAATGAGATTGTTAGTACTGTTGTTATCGCACATTTTGGTAGTGGTTCGTTGGTTTTTGCTTATATTGCTGGTTTTTATGATGTTGTGGCGATGTTTTGTCGATATTGCTGCTCTTGTTGAGATAGCTGGTATTGCTGGTGCTGATGTTCTCGATGCTGTTGGGGTGTTTTTTATTGGGATGTCTTTCTTGGAGATAGCTGGTACTGATGTTATTCTAGTGATTCTTGTTGCATTGGCTGATATTGCTGTTGGTGTTTCTGTTCTCGTTTGGATAAATGGGACTTCTGGTGCTGTTGTTGTCGAGACTTTTGGTATTGCTTCGTTGGCTGTTGCTCATATTGCAGGTTATTATGATGTTGTGGTCCATCAAAGTATCCTCGTCACATTCTCATGAAAGCCTTCTTGAATGGACAGCACTAACAAACAGGAACAAAACAAAATCATAGCACGGAGAACATTGCACTCGGCGGGGATGTAAGAGACTCTCATGTCAATCTTCTATCCACGAAGCCGTAACTCAAGTTGGGTTTGTTTTACCCATGACGGTAGTGATGATACAGCATAATTATAGAATTTGATTCCTCCCCCCCCCCCCCCCCCCCCCGTGGGGGTATTCATCTCTCGGGTAAGGAGTCAATTAGTCAGTTCCATGAAACAGGTGTGATTGAAAAAGCCTTCAATGACGGGGCTTTTTACGAAAGAGAGATCAATGAAGAAACAATCTTTCCTTAGTGTCTGTTGAATGACGTCCATTCTGCTGGCCAAGGGACTCTAGTAGCTTTGTCTGGAATCTTTTCTGGCGGCACTTTGTAAGCGCACGGAAAGAGAAGCATAAATCATTCAATAGACTAGTATCGCTAGACCTAATTTACATGTCCCTAAAGCACTGTTTCCCAAACCTTTTCCTTAACGGAACACTTCGCACATTCTGAGAATTTAGCGGAACTTTCTGCTGATTGTTCAGAGAGGTTAATTCATGTTGCGGCCTACTTGTTTTCCAGTTGTTCGACGAGCAGATAATCAGACCTCACGGAGCACTACGGTTCCTCGGAAAACAATTTGGAAATCCATTGGTAGGTCACACCTAGTAAGCTGCATATTTAAGCTTATGAAATCTATGGTCGTTAAACAAGGTGTTCCTTGTATGATAAAAGATGAGATTATGCAGTGCACAGTTGTCTCTTCCACCGACCTTGCAATAACATCATAAATTTGTTTATATACTTGCACATAGTAATTAGTATTAAGGTGTGCGAACAGGTATGTGTTGCTAGCTTTACTTGGATAATGTCAACCTATTTATAGACTCTAATTGAGGTAACTAATAATTGCTTTGTGTAGTTCTTGTTACTATGGTAGATTAAATATACAGTCGGATACATTTGTTCTTTTTAAGACATACTATTTATCTTGTTTGAGAGTCCAATCAAAGTCAAACGATTGAACTGTTGAAGTGAGAACATAACTAATGAAAACAAACCTAGCAGTAACGACTAAAATACAAAAGTATTGCATGAAAATCTGATTTATTAGTAAATAAAAAAATGCAATTTCTTTGAAGCCATCTGATGTACAATATTTGCCATGACCGGATATAAATAAGTTGACGTTACGTGGAGGCCACTACACTTTTTCGAAAGCTTTAACAAAAATCCACTAATTAATACTACTATTTATATCTAAAAGCTTGCCATATTTTAGAATAAAGAAATAGATCCATTGTAAATGTAATCTCATTTGCCTTTTTTCTTTCGCAAGTGTAATATATGATTTTATTATTGAAAAAAAATATTTTTGGCTTATTGAATGGTAAGGCTTTGGTTTGGCGCATTGATGAAACTCCAAAGCTGCATTTATATAGAACGAGCTTGCTCCAAGCGGGCACTTTAAAATAATGAAAGTATTTGATCCGTCGGAATTCGGATATATTTTTTAAATTTCTATTGTGGTGACCCCTGTCTTTTGGAGTCCCCGATACATTTAACCCGGTCTGCTCTCTTTTAAGTCCGGCCTTGATAATAGTTACATCTTATATTATCTTGTAATGAAAGGGTGTTAATCACTTTGTTTTCTTGATTGGCTCAATCTTGAATCAGTGACAAAACTTCGAATTTTTTCATTGAGACGTAACATGCCTTATTCAATGGAGTCCTCGAAAGCTGAAACAAAAACAAAACAACTTCCAACTCAAAAATGACAAGAGCAGTATGTACCATGTTATTGGAAGTACCATGGAGGCGAACCATACCATACTATTACAAATACTAATACTATGAAATGATGGTTTTAGTGTCTATAAATTAACTATACTAAGAGTAAAATGTTTTCCAATAAAAACATTCCTATAAATAGGAAACACACAAAAGTCAAGAAAACAAGGTTACAAGAGAGATAGGTGAAAGTGCAAGTGAAATTAGCTGTGAACCTGGCCTAACTGATGTTATAGAATAATTATCCAATTGATCTAATTATTTTCTAAAGGGTCAATCTCTTATTGAAAGCCTCAAGGAAAAAAAAAACATTTCAGCAAAAAAATAAATATTCTCCCTTTCCTTTCGTCCAATGTCCTCATTGCATGTACTAGAGGGCCGTAGTGCACTTGATAATATGAAAAACTACTTATTAAATTTTGTTTTAAATTATGTTCAACTTATATGCATATTAAATAGATTTTTTCTCTTTAATAATCAATAAACATTTTTTTGTTTAAAGTAGTAGTTAATATGACAGAACTTACATAACTTAGCATTACATTTGTAAAAAAAAATTATTTTTTTTGACAAAAATTCTAAACCATTTCCATAAATGTCTTAAAAATATGGAAATAGTCATCTTCCTTATTAAATAGCTTTCAGTAATTGTTACTATTAATAGTGAATAGTTGTAAAAATGGTGTATTTTTATGGAAAAACTGCTTGCGTTGTTAATTTAAAAAATTAAATTTTTCGCCTTCAGAAAAGAAAAAAAGTAGCCGTTACATCAAAACTTTGAATAGTCATGAAGTCTGATTTTCAATATCTTTTCTAGTTTACGAAATCTAAAAGGAACGGACCGAAGGACAGACAGACAGACAGACCACACAAACATAATTGCATCTATTTCCCTTTCGGGGGCGCTAAAAATTTCCCTTTTTTTTCTGTTTTTTTTTTTTCACGCTTTCCAAATAAAATGAACATTTTTGTTTATAGTATTTCTCTAGATCAGTGTTTCTCAAACTGTTCCGCGGAACCATAGTGTTCCACGAGGCCGGAACATTTGTTCCACAAAATACCGGAATAATCTCTCTAAAAAAAAAAAGGGGTTCCGCTAAGAAAAACTTTGTGAAGCACTGGTCTAGATCTCGAGCAGCAAAAAAATATTAAAATATTACCGTGTAGTACAAAATTTCCTTTCGGTGTGAAAATAAATGTTTTTATTTCCCAATAACTTTAAATGTATTTCAAAACTAAATAAGTTTTTTCAATTATAAATGTAATCAAATTATTCATCCAATATAATACAATATTTGTATTTAAAATGCGCATGCATTTTAGCGTTGTTTTTTTTTATACATGACATATTTTTCTAGACAAATAAATTGATACTGTTGAAATAACATGCGCTCTATAAACAATGGTTTGAACACTTTTTTGTTTTTGTACTTAATCCTTCAGCAGACGACAGTGAGTCAACGCTATATGTTCTCCTACAAACAACTCCAAATAATGATGGCCATTCATCTACTTCACGACTGGTGATGAAATCTCGTCTTCTAACTTGCAATCAACAAAAAAGTTGGCTACAAACAAGTCAAGGATACGATCACATATCAACGTGAACAGCGCTCATTGAGTATCAGCAGCGATTCTCAATTTTTTTTATTCGCATGGAGACTGTTATACTTCCAAAGTTTTGGAAAAATACTCCGTGTAACGTAATGAATCTTAAAAAATCGAATTTCATCTGTCTTGCTTGTCCAATTTTCTGATTAGATTCACTTGCTGATATAGGCAGTTGAATACTATTATAATTGTTGAGCCGCACTGTTCTAGAAATGATTCATTAAAGATTATAATGTAATACATTTTTATATCATATTTAGTGACTTATACTTAACAAAGTTTATATCAACTCACTCTGTCTTTCTGGTAAAAAGTTTGCACACGCTATTTCCCCTACACCCATTCTCCCATCAAGTTGAAACTTCGCACACTTATTCATTGGCATAGACAAAACATGAATCAATAAAAAAAGAGAGAAAGAACCAAATTAGTCAATTAATTACTGGAAATGAATATTTTTGTGTGATAACAAAAAAAGGAAAATTAATTCTTCAGTATTCACAGATTGTACACGTTATATCTGCCACATTGTCAGATCATATTCACCGTTAAACAAGAATCTTTTTTTTAAATAATGATTTAGTCAATTATTTAATTATTTTGTTTGACATCGAATAAGGAAAATAACTTTTACATTACTGAGAGATACAATTGTAAGTCTGGAGTTCTATTACTTCAATAAGCTTTATTATTTTTATAAAGAATTTTTTTTTTCTTGTTGTATATTTATGTGTTTTTTTTAACACTTAAAACTTTTTCACCCGATTGGTTATAAAGTAAAAGACAGCCTCTTTCGTTAGTTGCTATATGACAAGCTATATCTCAATAATAAAAAAAACAGTTTCAATAGTTATTTTATATTCTACATCAATAGATAGACAATGTAAAGAAGAATGTGCTTTGAGTTATAACATAAGACGCCTTGACTTTGTATTTGGAATTGTTTCAACATGCTTATGAAAGACATACAAGTCCCTACTACACTATTGTTAGTTTCTGGAAATATTCAGGACATGGAAACAAACATGGAGGAGTGATCAACATATTTTTGCCTTTCATTGTACAATGGTAGAGATCTAGAGCGTGTTGCAAGCACTTAGTCACTTCCAGGTTCAAACACTTGAATGGAAAGTACAGGTAGGTATGCAGATTGTACATCTACATTAGAATGGAAGTCAGGGGGGGGCGCTACACGTGAATCAAAGGATTGAAGAAACCAAAGAGCTCAGTCATGCATGAAGATAAAAACCAGGAAGCAGTGTATGGTAGCGTTCATTGTACATAACAATTCTCTATGTTCATATCTGGATAGGAGGCTTAGCTTCCGGATCAAGGGGTCAAAGGTTTCAATTCGGGGAAGGTTTTGTAACGTCGTGATATCATTAACACGCCCCCTCCCCTTTCCTTTCATCATGGGCCACTACGTCTAAATAGTAAATTTACCACATGTCAATATAAGGGCGGTAGGCGGTGCTGTGAGTCCCTATTACTCCCACTTAAGTTAGGCGGTGCTGTGAGTCCCTATTACTCCCTCTAAAGTTAGGCGGTGCTGTGAGTCCCTATTACTCCCTCTAAAGTTAGGTGGTGCTGTGAGTCCTTATTACTCCCTCTAAAGCTCACACAAAAATGGAATTCACGGTGGCGGCTTCTTATTAACCAGAATGAGATTATAAATAAATGTTTCATCGACTTCAGATTGTTTTTGAGTGCAATGGAAGTACAATGCAGATAATAAATTAACAAGAAATATTTTTTTTGTCATGTGTAATTAATGATTGACTCGTCAGTTCAGACAATACGCATTTTAATAAGGAAATAAAATCACACTTTTATAAAATCTTGATTAGTAATTCACCTTTGACGTATTAGGATACAAAAATGTTACTCATTTCCCTACTACTATGAAACTTTATAAGACTGTGTATAGCGTAAATTATATTTTTTGTTTGCAATCTTGTCTTTAAAATGGCTTGTAAGCGTGTGTAAAACACCAAAAGTAGCCATAGCAATAATGTTTGCACGATATTGCAATTGAATTTTCCAAAGCGCTCTGCTTTTGTTTTTTTTTGTTTTTTTTGTTTTTTTGTTTTTTTGTTTTTTTTAGTTCTAAACGTTACAGACGGATGCAATAAAAGAAAAAAAGAATAGAAAAAAACAACAACAACAAGATGCCTTTTTTTTTATTAATAACTAATGAGTTTGGGATTTTAAAAAAGAAATGCTTGTTTCCTTTTTCTGCAATGTCATTATCCCCATAGTTCCATACCCCCACCCCAAACAGCAAAAAAAATAAATAATAATAATTAGTCTTTTTTATCTCCATACAAGTAAATATCTTGCGGTAAATGACGTAACCTTACAAACATATGTTTATTTACAAGCTCACTCTCCTTCTGAACCAACACCTCACCCCTAACTTACTCATACCAATGGAAACTGTTTCCTGGAGCTGTTTTCAAGGCATACACATCTAACCGAATGTTTTCCTTAAAAATTTTCCACGATGTCTCAAGTGCATTCACCACATCAATAATGACGCCATCAAAAACTGACATGAGTAGGTCTAGGACTTCCATCAACAAGTCAGAAGGATTGATTTGTTCCTTTGGAATTGTCCTGTGTCAACGCGGAACCAGTAAGAATGAAAAAAACAAACTGTCAAGGACTAAGTATGTCACTGATTTGTTTCTCTTCCTCCATTCCCAATCGTACTCGAAGACTTTTTGATCGAATGTGTATCGAGGATTGACGAAACGATTTATCCTTGGCTGGTTGACCTCCAGGACGATGGTTGTAAATCTGACACATGTACATGACGTGGTCACGTGGTCCACATGCTAGTTACTACGTTTCATTCAGATTGTTATGCTCAACAGGAAATCACTGCACAGAAAATACAAATCGAGGAATGTCCAGGACATAGCAGAAATGACCAATCCTGTCTTACATAAATGTGTATGTGATTAATGTTATGCTACTATGTGTAGTCATTGTTGACAGTGCTAAAAATTCTGTCTATGAATGAATGCAGATTCCAGTGGCGTAGCTAGGGTGGGAGATTTGGGGGGGGGGGGCTCCAAATTCAAAAGTCCCTCGGGCCCCCACTATTTATTTTTACATTAAATACTAAATATTACGCCACTGCCATGTAATCTTGTTATTCAAATGAAGTCAAAACTACTAGACAGCCTTGATGTAGATGATGTTATAGATGATGTTATAGATGATGTTATAGATGATGTTATAGATGATGTTATAGATGATGTTATAGATGATGTTATAGATGATGTTATAGATGATGTTATAGATGATGTTATAGAGGATGTTATAGATGATGTTATAGAGGATGTTATAGAGGATGTTATAGATGATGTTATAGATGATGTTATAAATGTCCTTTGCTGCACAGAAAGCAGGACGTAAGGCGATAGGAATTGAGATTCGTCAATCGTGTAGCCAATCAAAAACTTTATTCTTCTTTAAATGTGTGTTCATGATTATTTTCGTTTATTTCTACTTCTATACCGATACTGTACCAATTGGAATGTAGCTTTACATATTCATTAAGTAAATGATCTCATACCATGATATTGAATGTCAATATACAAGGGCCCCAAAAAGAAGGTAAAGCCTCCCGAGAGCCAAAATCCCTATAGCTAAACCACTGGCAAATTCTAATCATTTACGTGGGTTAGATATAATTATTTCTTAATTATTTCTTACTACTTACGATAGAGACTCAAAATTCAATTACAAAATATCAAGAAAAACACTAAAAAAAAAATTAGCGTTTAAAACAAACCCAATACCTGCTTAATACATCTTATAGAGAGAGAGTTTGGCTCTAATGAGTAACTAAGGAATGTTTAAAACAAATACAATACCTACTTAATACATCTTATAGAGAGAGAGTTTGGCTCTGATGAGTAACTAAGGAATGTTTAAAAAAAAATAATAAAAAGGAATTTTCTCACTTCGCCCTCAGTGAGAAACAAAAAATCCTGGCTAAGCGAATGTATAAATCAAAAAGAGTTAAGAATATTCTAATGATGGTCTTTTAGATCTAGATGCGCAAAATGTTCCTGAATATTAACTTATTAAAGTCTTGAATATTATAATACCTACAATCCTACATGCGGAAATACCCACCCACCAACCCAGGTTTTTGTTTCCACGAAGTTATGAATTGAATAGAGGTATTGTAAAAATAATAGGCTAGTATTTTTAGAATACCTCTATTCAATTCATAACTTCATGGAAACTTAAAAAACCTGGGTTGCTGGTAAGTGATCTTCAAAACGGCTCTAACGATATTCCTAGAGATTTAACAGTTGATGCCAACTCTGAGGAAAGAATTACTAGCTCGTTAGTCATAGTTTCAAAATTTTGTTTTAACCTTTAAAATTTGTCAAAGTAAAAAAAAATTTAGGTGGATTAGTAAGCTTCAAAATATCTATCTTCGGGTATTTCCGTATTCCTTGAATAGTTTAATAAATTAATATCAGGAAAATTCTGCTCATCTCCTTATAAGTCTAGGTCTAAAGGCCTAACATTGGAATATTATAAAGTGTAGTAGATCTATACATTCTCATAACCACGATTTTCTTAATGTAGAAAGGCGGTAAAACTTGCTGGGTTAAAGATGTTCAATGTTTTTTCAATGTAACATTCATTCGCTATTGGGAGAAAATCAATGGCTCTATAAGTTATAGAAAGGAGGTAATATCTTTTTTAAAAAAAATATATTTAATGTGTTTCTTGTACATTTCTTTGTCTTTGAACTAGCCCCATGTATGACCACAAGAGATGGCAGTGCAGACCGACGTGACGATAGCCCTAGGAGCACAATTCACCAGGCAGCCTTTCAGTTATGGAGTGAACTAAATTAAAATTGACCATTTACACTTCTATATATTTTAAGCTCAGAATATGCCCAGTATCAATCAAATTACGACGTGCGTTAAAAGGGAGAAAAATTAAAAATAACAAAAAATAACTTATATATATATATATATATATACTTAAATAATTTTTTATTCTTACCGCCCCTTCCTTTACATTTTTCGATTTGGTATGGAGGGGCGGAGGTAAGGGCCGTAAGGGTGACTTGACCTGTGAATTTCAAACCTTTCTCCTGAGCAGTTCTTCCTCCCAAGACTATTATCTTGATAGGCTGTATTTTATTTTTGATTGATTAGCTATACTTTATTTTTGTTTTCATCAATAAGCAATGTTAATACCTAAATTAGTTTCATTGCACCATGGAAAATAATATAGCGAGTAATCATGAACTATATCTTTGTGTTACATGTGTTTGTATTGTTTGTAATCGTGTTTGTATGTATATTGTAGTTTGTTGGTCGTGACCAGTATGGTACTGTGTTATTGTGTGTGTTACATATCAGTTGTGTTTAATTGGATTAAAGTCTTGTTTTTAAAGTATCAGTTCATTCGGTGTATTTCACATAGCAATTATGATAAGCAACATTTTTATTGTGAGAAATAGCTGTCATGCTAGGTTACACTGTCATTTCCTAGTCATCTTGTAAAATATTAATAACCAAATGTGCTAATGTTACACGAAACAGCAGTTCCATGGGTGGACCCAAATGGACCGCCTATGAGTTTTTGTTTCATACTAACTCTTTTTTCAATATTGTTGTGTTTATTTTTATTTAGTGCATGAACCCGATCGAATACGCCATAGATGTAGAAATTCTTTAAGAACTTGTGCCAACATGATGACAAACCTAGCCAAGTGTTAATTGTTATATGGTGTTTTCTATTTACTAGGTCACAATGACCGACTAGACCTGGGTGCAGCAACAACAAAGAAAGACAATTTTAACTATATCTTTTTTTTCCTTGTGATATTTGCTGTAATAACATGTTTATATGAGTTCTGCGAGTCTGATTTGAGATTCCTTTATTTATTTCTGGTTCGACAAACTTTTATGAGGAAAGTTACGATTTCTGGTAAAAAGAAACAGCTGGTTTAATGACCATCCCACTGATTGGTGACAATACTACTTGAGTAAGGGCTTTTCTGTTAAAATAAAACAACGAACTTATCCTTTTGATAAAGATATAATTAACATTTGTATCATGTTGCAATGGTGATAGTCAAAAATGACAGGGGAAAATATTTATAACTAATAAATTTGAAACATCAGAAAAGTAAGGAATTTTTAAAGTTCAAAATTTTATTAAAGTTTTTTTTTTAACAAAGCTTACATCAACTCAATCTGTCTGTCTTGTTGGAGCCTTGTACACGTTAGTTCTGCCACTTCCCACTCTCGGGTCACGTTGAAACTTTGAACAGTTATTCAGTGTCTATGACAATATATAAATCAATGAAAACAAATTATTTAATCAATTTCTCGTATATAATTAATAATGACAGATCTAAGAGAGATAAGCCTTGTAAAAAGATTTAGATTGTTCGCTAAAATAGTAATTGACCTTTTTAAACTATAAAACATTCAAAAAATTTAAGTACTTGACTAACTCACTGGCTAACGTGTAGACTTCTCAGTGAATTAGTGTTTACAGAATTGCAGAGGCCAAGGAAATGATGGAGGAAACTTCTTTCCTTTTTTTTAACTGTTTCTTTTGTTATTTGTGTATTACCAAACTACCTGGGCTTTTGTTAGTTGGTTTTAGTTATGTTATTGTGTGATCTTTATTAATTTACCTAACTACATACTCATAAGCAACTTAGAGAAAGTAAACTTCTTATTATTTTGTTCAATACATTGACTTTATGACACTTTTATTTAGTAATTTTATATTTGTGAAATGTACTAAGTCATCATATTATCTAGATCCAAGTGTAGAGACCAGGAATAGGTCCAGAACTCAGGAAGAGAATGGTCGAGGTCTGGTAAATGCCAGCTTTGACATTATTGTCATTCATGTTAGTTACAAAGCTTAGAAGGTTTAGCACGTGACAATAACCCACAACTTGCCATGTAAAATCTATATATCAGTGTTGCCCAACTACGCAATCGGGTCATATCCAACCCGTCACGAGGTGCTATCAGACCCTTTGAAAATTCTACTTATTGTGCCTTTTAAAGCCTCAGAAGCTTGGTTCCATTGTAAAGGATAGTTTTTTAAGGCATAAGTTTGTAGCATGAGTACTGTGAAAATGTATGGCACTCAACTTGAAAATGGTTAGCCAAACTGCTATAGATAATTAGATGCATCAAGGGTTGTATTGAAATGAGAAGACAACAGAGACCCAAACAAACAAGATATACAGAGCACCCATACAACCCTGATGCATTCTCAGTTGCGATGGGCAGGACACGTCTGCAGAATGGAAGACCACCGCATCCCTAAACGACTCTTGTATGGCCAACTAAGCGAAGGGAAGCTCTCGCAAGGTGGTCAAAGAAAGCGCTTCAGGGACACCCTCAAAGCTTCTCTGAAGGCGTTCAGCATAGACCCAGCAACCTGGAAGACAGAGGCGCATAACAGAGCATCATGGCGTCGCGCTGTGTAAACTGGTGCACAGGTTTCTGAGGAAAAGAGAACCACGCTGGCAGACGAAAAGCAAGGCCCACGACACTAGCTTCAGCTGGAATAACCTGCCCAGTGTGCAGTTGAACATTCCGTGTTCACATAGGTCTCACCAGCCACATGAGGAAGCATAAAACCCCAGTGCAAAGCCCTCAGCCCCCAGAATGAAAATGTGGTCATCATCGAACCACGATGGACGAACTATCTATGTATATTATATATTCTGTGGATTACCATTGTGGCGTGTGGGAGGCGAGAGTATATTGTGTATATTTTTTCTATAGTATTACATCGGATTCTAACTATGTTAAAACATTCTTGATCAAAAAGACAGACTTCGGAGGTGGTCCGGTCCATCCTGCGGGCACATTGCTTGTTAAATTGGCAGGTCAAGGGCCGTAAAAGCCTCAGAGGCTAACCTCATGACCATCTTAGGCTTGTCTCCGGAAGAAGTGGGTTCTCTCTCTCTCTCTAGGTTCGAGAACACTTTTGGTTCCTAGTCTCAACCAGCGCAAGGGTGAGAATCCGTATCCTTGGAAAGTCTTTCGGGACATAAGAGGTCCTCAAACTCGAAAGGTCCTCAAACTCGAAAGGTTCTCAAACTCGAAGTTTCTACTATAGAAGACGGGAAAAAAACAACAAAAGAACTTTAAATTGGATAGCACCCATTATCTTAAAGAACAAATTACAGAAATATTTAAGTTTCGTTAAATAGTGATACTCAAAAGTAAAACCACTGATTCAATCAGCGATCAAGAAATCTCTTAAACTGTCGTACGAATTTGCATAAAATTTCGTATGCAAGGTTCCTTTTTCCTCCAAGACGCTTGCTAAGAATCGGTTTTGACAGATTCGCAATCTGACAACTGCTATTCGTGAAAAAAAAACGCAATTTTCTTTCAAAGCTTTGTATTTTATTTCCGGCATTTCCCCAAAAGGCTGCAGTCTACATATAAAGCATTATGAAAATATCACTAATTCCGTAATTTTAAAGCATTTTGTTTTTTTTTCCCTAAGTCTTCTTTTTTTAAATACGCAATACAACATTTTCCATTCTTTTTAGAGTCGGACTAAGTAAAAAGCAAACCAATCCTAATAGCATAAAAAAATCTAAATCAATTGTCGTTTAGCTACATTCAAAAAGAGGCCATACGAACGATTACAATTAATAAAACCAAATAGATTTTTTGTATTTAATTACAGAGAACAAATACCAAGAGATACGTTAAAATGGGAACAGAATTTGGTACGAAGGACCAACTTTTTGTTGTTGTCGGTGGGGGGGGGGCGTATAAGTAAAAGTGCTACTAGAATTAACAGGCCCAAACTATGAGTGCGTGTATAAACTAAACTAAAAATAACTAAAAATAAAATAAAAAACTGAAATTATAAAAGGAACTTATATACACTTTATTTACAACTAACTTACAAAGCAATAAAAATATAGGTGAATACGACAATGAAAATAAACTTAGAAATAAACAAAAACTATATATACACACTACTAAATAATTAATCAACCCTACTTAACTAAACTTAACCACTCCACTAACCAAAACCCTCTGCCGCCTCTGTATCTGTGTTGCTAAATCTACAACTATTACTAACTAAACCGACCATCAAATAACCTAAATTACCCCGACACTAAACAGTAAGCTACTAGCAGCAGTAAAGCAGAACTACAGCCGAAATAATGGCAGTTAGGCAGCCGAAATAATGGCAGTTAGGCAGTAATAACTGCGGTAGACAGTTAGGCCGTAAGGCAGGAATTATAGCCCGCAATTTAAAAAAAAAACAAACATAAGACAATATTCAAAAAATAAAATAATAATGGACTATAACACATATATTAGAATGGACTGGTCTAGACCTAGTTAGTGCATACACATAATACAATCATCAATTTCAATTGCCTACATGTAGCTAATAAAAGCAATACCTGAGTTATTAAAGTCCCAGCCATAACCAACACAGGTCAGGTTAGACTACAATAAACATAAGCTAGATCTAGATAATAGTAGATAAGACTAAACAAGCCGCCATGACAGCGATGCTTAGGCCGCAGCCATCTTTTACATTAAAAAGTAAGACAAAATGCCAACTTAAATAGAGTGGTTATCCTAACGATAAAATATTCATAAAAATACATAGGAAACATAAAATAATAAAATATTTACACAAACACATAGTATAGGAAAGCAAAAAGCATTAAGGCTGGCGCAATTGGGTGACGCTACCCAAGTCTATAGAACTTCCGGTTCCATCAGAGGTAATCATGGCTAATTAACTAGCCAGTGATGCTACTACACTAATCAGTCTGCATCTAAACTATAGCAATAGATGCAGAAACAATTAATACAAATACGAACGAAAGAAAGTAAAAATAAAAACATTTTCCAACTTACAGGCGGTCCCAGCTGAAATTACACTACCCAAAATAACTTTATACAGGCACCACTATCAGCACTGACCACTGGTCAAGACGAAAGAGAGCTCAACGTGGTTCCGGAGCTAGTTATAACTGGGTCAGCGCGAACATATCGGAGAGCATGACGTCACGCTAATTATCTATAACTAAACTGGACTATCGATTTCCCTAATTTGTACCTAGCCGTACACAACAATAAAATCTAGCAAATGACTAAAGACACGGACTACACAACATTATATACCAAATTCAACAGCATTAAAAAGAGAATCTTAAAATTTAAATCCTACAAAAATACAAAAAGGAAGATAAAAAGTTATTTCTAATCTAAACTCCTTTGGGGGCTCTATACCGATTACAGACCTGCACATAAACTGATATTAAAAAATAACAACCAATCCAACGCTAATGCCAAAGACAAAAATAAGCAGAACTAAACAGGGACAAAAAATAGAAATTAACATCCACAGCTCTAAGGCTAGTTAACTATTTTAAAAACTACTTTTCCTCTACGAGTAAAACACAAATAACAGAAAAAGACTAAAACTAGCAGAAAGTTATAAATAGCAGAAACTACAAAATACTCAACACTGAACTATAAAAATTAAAAAGGACACTAAATTACAAACATCATAGCCCTGGCCTATGAAAAAATATAAATTAAATAAAATTAGGTCAAATATTAGATCTAGGAGCGCCAGCTCACAAAAGCATTTATGTATATGTAAACATATTTGTTTTGAACATTCTTTTTTCTTGAATTTAAATGCGATGAGAGGGTGTTTTTTTAAGGGGGGGGGGGGGAGGGGAAGGTAGGGCATTGACTTAACAAACATTCTTTTTTAAAGGATGTTTATTAAACAAAACAAGATAAACATAAAAATACTTAAAAAAAAACAAAAACAAAGCTTATTCGAAGTGTAATTGTATCAATTAGTTTGGATCAGTCGTGTAATTAATTTTGTAATAGATCTAGAACAACAATTATAATTGTGTGTAATTAATAACATTTTTACTAATTGTTTTTGTTTAGCGCTATGTCATGCTTTTAGCTTTCTCAATACGCTATGATCCTATTACTTGTCTGGACCAGTAGGGAAATTGAGGTGGGGGGGGGGGGGGGGGAGAGAGAAAGACAGTGATAACTGGGTGGATTGTAACGTAATTTATTTTTAAAAGCATTTACAACAAAAAAAAAAAAAAAAAAAAAAGGAAATGACCTGAATTCCAACTCGTGGTTCACGCCTCCTCTGCCAGAATGCTAGCCACTCTGCTGGTGATGTACTTAGGAGAAGATTGTATAGTTATATATTGTTTGTTTCAATTTAGAGCGGTGACTTAAAAAGGGATTAATTCAGCTTATACCACCAATGCAGTCAAGTACAATTTATTCCCCTAGTTTGAGATACCAAACAAAATAATTAATTACCAATAACTAATTGATTTTTTTTTTGTGATTGTTGTGTTGTCATGTCACAGAAATAATTGTGCAAAATTTCAGCTTGATCCGAGATTGGGAGTTGAAGAAATAACGTGTACAAACTTTTTACCAGACAGACAGACAGACAGAATTTTTAAAAGCTTTTTAAATACTCCCCCCACTCCCCTTCCCTCGAAAAGAAAAACCAAAATAACGAATGCAGCTCGTGTTATAGGAACAAGGTGGCGCGTCTACGAGGCGCTAGCGCATTAAAAATTGTATTACACCTAAATCGCACTCACTGATTATGTGAAGGTCTCTCTACATGAGGTAAACCTGCTCCACAAAGTTGAGTTGAAATTAGTTGGAAGTGGTGGGTGGTAGTGGTGTGAAACGGAATGTCGGACTAACTTTAAAATAAAAATAATGTACACAGAATTACCGATGTTTAAGTATTTAAAACTATTCTATGTTTCTTCATTACTTCCCAAATCCGCTAAAAATCAAACAATCTGCTGAAAAACTCGTTATAGTTTTGTTGTATTTATGAATTTTACAATATTATTTGGTGTACTAATAAATGTTGTGCTCACCTAATTTGGAATTCAAAGGAACACTACTATTTGTCACAATAAGTATTAGATCAATATGAACCGCATTATGTAGTTTATTACTGGCCGCTAAGAGCTGTCTTTAATAGAGATAGAAATGGGCTAATAATAAGACATGCTAACCAAAAGAATAGAGAAAAAGAAGGTCGGAAGAACAGCTTTCCTTGGTCTCAACTGTCGAGTGGTTCTGTAAGATAATATAAGAGAGTTTGAACATAAAATATAAGAGGTCCTGGTCGTCAACGACAAGGAAGAAGTCTGTATATCAGACGCATCCCTGACTTCTCCTGAGGCTTCCCCTCTTCTTCTGTGGCTCTTCGTCCACCAGGCTTCGGTGATTCCCACGTGGGTGATGGGGGCGTTGGCGCAGTGGCAGCCCACGACGATGGACAGATCTAGTTTATTAAAGATGGCCACACCCATCACGACATCCGCTAATGCTGAATACGGTCATTTTCTGACGGATTTCTTCACAATTCATGGAGTCCGCGGCGATACACGTCTCACAGATGCACACAGCCTGCTGAATTTTTCTGAAAGGGACAGAGAATAACAAAGGGACGTTAGTCACTATATTGTTTCCAATAAATGTTTCTGACAGATGTATATAACGAACGACAACTACATCTCTAGTGTGTCAATATTTTAATAATTTTCTTTGGAATCAAGCAAATCAATATTACCTTTCGTACAAATAAAAAAAAAATGTATTTCTTTCATGTCTTTATAGAAATCAAAATCATGAATAAAAAATGTAACAGACTGTTATTAGTTACTTTTTATAATAACATAGCCTTCACAAAGTAGGAACTAAAATCATTGTAGAGATTGAAATGTGACATTTGATATAATACGAGTTTGTAGTATGGTACCCTATTGGACATGCATATACAGTAATATACACATTACCATTATGATAGGAAACGAGAAGTTAAGCTCTAAAATGATCTGGCTAACCAGAACTACAATACAAGAGTGAAGGCATTGTTTAAACCACTAGCTTAGCAACCGTTAAGTTGAGAATCGATGCTTACCTTGGATACATGGTATCTCCTAGATCTATCTCTTCGTACACCCACGGGCATGTTGACCTGAGGTTCATCTCACTCCTTGGCCACCAAGACCCGTAGCCGGATGGACAGTCGTCAATGCTGGGCAGGTTATCTGGCAATGGAGGATAGCTCTCTGAACGGCTGGCCAGTCCAACGAATTGGGTCAAGCTGAGGAACGGCCTGAATTCTCCGAGCATCATGGGTACGTTGGGAAGTAAGTGGCAGTTAACAGCATCATTCCTTTTTCTGTGAGTCGGGTCTCTCCTCTTCTTCTTCCTCGAGATCGACTTTGACGACTTCACTTTTTGAATCTCTGGAGCAGGGTTGAGATCTAACTTCGCGTCGAGGACGTTGCGGCCACTGCGCTTGGATGATGAGGCGAAGGCTAACCTCACCAAGCGTAGAGCTGTTTCCGCTTCTACTTCAGATTCAGTGTTATATCCACCTCCGATAACTTGTGTACCAGTCTTGAGTTGAAAGAAGATCACACCAAAAAAAAAATAGCATTACAATCTGCATGATCGAAATAGACATTTTTTACATTATTGTACAATAATTTATTGTACTATAAATTAACGGTTATACGATTTAAGCTTTTAAATTGTTTAAATCTATAACACACTTGGTTTCTACTATAGAGTAGTTGACTGTTTAGCTGAAATAAATAAATAATAAAACCATCAGTTGTATATATACTTAAACAGCATTCAATACACCCCTTCGCACTGTCAAGCTCTTTTTATTAGAGGATATTTTTTTATAATGCTGATATCAGCTCACTCTTTCTGTCTGTCTGGTAAAAAGTTTGTATACGTTAATTATCCCAAACCAAAGTTCTCCCAAACCAAGCTGAAATATTACATTGTTATTTCTTTTACATGCTAAACAAGAATTAATCATAAAAAAAATACAATTAGTTGATCACCTAAGTGGACTAGTGACTTTTCAATCAAACTACATGTTAGACTATTTCGTGTACTTGTTTCTATAAACGAATCACGTCTGTTAATTATTGTTTCTCGCCAAGTACAAGTATTTCTTATAGTTCGTTACTACTTCGAAAGAGTAATTGCTTGATTAATTCGAAATAAAGAGTCATTCTTGATTACTTCGACATAAAGAGTCATTGCTTAATAAAGAGATCATAACAAGAGGGGTCGTTCACTTTTCAAGTAAGATTATTTTGTCTACTAGTTGACTATTAGTCTAGTGGTGAACATAAAAAATATAGGGGAAAAGACGCTAATAGTTTTGTGTGAAATGTCTGTCCGTCCGTCCGTCCCGTTTAGATCTCGTAAACTAGAAAAGATAGTGAAAATCTGACACCATAATATTTTAAACCATTCAAAGTTCCAATGCAACGGCTACTTTTTTTCTTTTTCTGAAAGCGAAAAAACTAACTTTTTAAATCACTTAGGAAAGCAATTTGTTTTATAAAAATACACCGCTTTTACAACTGTTCACTATTAATAGTAACAAACACTGGAGGCTCTTTAGAAGGGAGATGACCATTTACCCTATTTTAAACATATTTATGCAAATGGTTTTAGATTTTTTGACCAAAAAATTCTTTGTATTACATTTGTATTGCCAAGTTATCTAAGTTCTATATTACTAACTACTACATTTACACACAAATAGTGTTTACTATTTTTTTTAAGAGAAAAAATCTATTTAGTATGCATATAAGTTGGATATAATTTAAAAGAACAATTAATAAGTAGTTTTTCATATTATTGCGTCAACTGCAGAGTTCATAATTAACCGTAATACACTTAACTAAAGGACATTTTTTGTTTTTGTTTCTACGGAAATGTATTATTCGTGAGGATTTGAATAGGAGATTGACCCTTTACCAAAATTAGATCAATTAGATATTCATTATAAGACATCAGTTAGGTCAGGTTGTCATCAAGCCAAGCAATCACATTCACCTATTCTTTGGTCTGCTGGACGCTGGGGCACCAAACAAGATCTGTCAACTTTCTTTCTCCATTCTTCTCTATCTTTGATAGAATTTAATTATGATGTTCTTTGTGAAAATATTAAAACCTGCCTGGGTGGACCTCTTCGGGTGCCGATTATAAGTTGTTGTTTCCACACAAACTGTCTTTGTAACCTTGTTGTAGTATGTGTTTAATATTTTTTAAATTCCAACTTGAGGAATAAAAGTGGTTTTTTTTTTCTCCCGTTTAAAGTATTTCTATTCAGTTTATTCACTTCAATCAGTATCTCTGGTTCTACGGTGGAGTTTAAGGATAAGAAATAGGACAGTCATGTACTATCTATATATGTAATTCTCTTTGTGGCCCAACCATGCGGGACACCACGAAAAAGTCATAAAAAGTTAACTTTTCTATTTTTGCAAGTCGGACTAAATTTACCCCACATAAATTTCGTGGCTAAAAAAAGGGGGGGTGGGGAGAACAAGTCATCTTTCTCTTTACCCATTCTCTATTTGACTACATTGATGTGTGTATTTTTTTAAAACTCGTCATTAAAATAGATGTATATTTTTTTCTGTAGCTTTGTTTTGAATTTGCCCCTTCGTATTGCCCTTCGTTTCCTAACCATGGCCACTATTTCACATAGATTTCGAGGAGTCAACAGGTCTTTCAATGTAGTCAAAGTTCCTGCACCAGGTAACTTTATTTCGTTCAGTCGCATATTTCTGAAAAAATGTCATCGACGAAACTGTTGCTCTCGAACTTCGCAAGATGGCTGTAAGCTTTGTTTGCGAACATTGGGATAAATATGGCGACGCCCTGTCCGTTGCTCTTGCTCACGGAAGCACAGCATACACTCTGCTCGACAATACGCTGCCTACATGAATACTTCCGGCGTTTATGATGGCGAGACTGAAATTGTGGCGATATCTCAAATACTTCCCGCTACTTCCGAGAACATCCGCAAGACCCTCATCGACTTTACAATCCAAACCAACGTCACTCCATATCGCTGCTATTTAGCTGTCCTTTGGATCATGACCAATACGAGTTGGCGTATGCTACGCTATGGGTCGACTAGTCTTAAAAATTGCAATAGTATCATAAAACATTTTTTTTTATATTATAAAAAAAACAAAGCTAATATTAAGTGTTCTAATCAATAATGATATTAACTTTTAATGGGTCAAGACTAGCAATAACACTATGATTCAAACAGTTGCTTGGACTAGTTCTTCTGGGAGAAAGGTTTCGTGCAGGCTTTACAAAAGCAATTTAAAAAAATGTTTGACTTGAATTCAAACTTAAGCCCTTAAGGCTCCTCAGGGCAATACGCTAGCCACTGAGCCAGTTAAGTGTTTATGAAATTAATAGTTTTATAGCTATCTTTTGTTACTTTCACATTTCTAGGCTCTACAAGGCTTAACTACCCTTAGCGATCAATTAATAATATAATTGGTCGAATTTCGATTGATTCATGTTTCGTTACGAACAATTATTAATTGTGCAAAAGTTTAAACTTGATCCCAAATAACAAAATGTCACCTCGACAGACAAAGTGAGTATATTGTAAGCTTTCTAAATACAGTGTTCACTGAACTATAGAATGCTATCGCTTTTATACTAAGCAATACGGGCATATATAGAATGAGGTAAGACCCTCTACTCCACTTGATGTGTTCGACTTTCAAAAAAATTTGTTTTTATCTTATATCATACAACACTTGTGATAATTCAGTTGAAGAAATTACAACGGACCTTCACTTAAGGACCTTCACTTATTTTATACTTACAGACATGAGGGTATGTTTATTCTCTCCCTACGAGTATGCGGCGGTCTTCCACTAATTTTGTCCAGATGTTCACTTTATTTACCTATCTATTTTATCCAGTAGCATGGTCAATAATCTCATGCCTACGTCGTTCTTTCCTATGATTATCCTTTGTGTTCCATTGACAGGTTAGCCCATGATATAGCACTGGACATAATGGACCCATTCCCCCCTTTTCCACACCCCACACACAGAAGTAATAAAACATGGCTTAGTCCAAGTAAGTCTCCTTTAACCAGATAGAGATTGCTAGTTTATATTTAGATTAAATCTATAGATTACTATTTTATATTTAGATTAAAGCTATATGTGAGCTGGCGCTCATAGATCTAATTTTTGACCTAATGTTATCTAATTTATATTATTTATATAGGCCAGGGCTATGATGTTTGTAATTTAGTGTCCTTTTTAATTTTTATAGTTCAGTGCCGAGTATTTTGTAGTTTCCGCTATTTATAACTTTCTGCTAGTTTTAGTCTTTTTCTGTTATTTGTGTTTTACTCGGAGAGGAAAAGTAGTTTTTAAAATAGTTAACTAGCCTTAGAGCTGTAGATGTTCTTTCCTATTTTTTGTCCCTGGTTAGTTCTGCTTATTTATGTCTTCGGCATTAGCGGTTGTTATTTTTTAATATCAGTTTATGTGCAGGTCTGTAAAAGGTATAGAGCCCCCATAGGAGTTTAGATTAGAAATAACTTTTTATCTTCCTTTTTGTATTTTTGTAGCATTTAAATTTTAAGATTCTCTTTTTAATGCTGTTGAATTTGGTACATAATGTTGTGTAGTCCGTGTCTTTAGTCATTTGCTAGATTTTATTGTTGTGTACGGCTAGGTACAAATTAGGGAAATCAGTAGTCCAGTTTAGTTATAGATAATTAGCGTGACGTCATGCTCTCTGATATGTTCGCGCTGACCCAGTTATAGCTAGCTCCGGAACCACGTTGAGCTCTCTTTTGTCTTGACCAGTGATCAGTGCTGATAGTGGTGCCTGTATAAAGTTATTTTGGGTAGTGTAATTTCAGCTGGGACCGCCTGTAAGTTGGAAAATGTTTTTATTTTTACTTTCTTTAGTTCGTATTTGTATTAATTGTTTCTACATCAATTGCTATAGTCTAGATGCAGACTGATTAGTGTAGTGGCAGCACTGGCTACTTAATTAGCCATGATTACCTCTGATGGAACCGGAAGTTCCATAGACTTGAGTAGCGTCACCCCTTTTAGCCATCCTTAATGATCCTCTTATTGTTTTTCTATTGTTTTTCTATTTGTAAAAATTTTATTATTTTATGTCTTCTAAAAGTATTTTTATTAATATTATAATATTGTTAGGATAACGGTTCTACCAAGTTGGCATGTTGCCGATTTTAGTTTTTAATGTATAAGATGGCTGCGTCCTACTCAACGCTCCATGATGGCGGCTTTGTTAAGCCAAATCTAGATTTATGTTTATTATTATCTGGCCCAACATGTGTTGTGACGTAAGCTTTTAAGTAGGTATCATAATAATAATAATGTAAGACTTTTTATTAGCTAAATGAAGGTAATAGTATTTACCTCATGCATTTAGGTATGTGTAAGTGCTAGGCTAGGTCTAGTTCATTATTATTTTGTTATATTATGAATAATTATGTCTTATATTTTATGTATTTGTAATTGCAGGCTATAATTCCTGCCTAACTGTCTGCCGCAGTTATTACTGTTGCCCTATAGCTGTTGCCTCATAGCTGCCGTAGTAATTATTGCTGCTGCAAGTAGCTTACTGTTGTAGTTTTGCCAAATAGCTGCTTTATTTGTTAGGTTCAGTTAAGTAGGGTTGATCAATTGTTTAGTAGTGTGTATATTTAGTTTTATTTCTGTTGTTTTGGTTTCATGTAAATAAAGTATATATAAGTTCCTTTTATAATTTCAGTTTGTTATTTTATTTTTAGTTAGCTAGATTAGTTTAGTTTAGTTTGATTGTGCTGTCTGGTTGCTTAGGCGACTCTAGCCCCTTGGTCGCAGACCGAGGTGCACAGATTGGGCCCACCCAGTAGAGCTACCACCTGCCTACTGTTATAAATGAATAAATGTTGAGCAGCAGATAACAAAAAGGCCTCACTCAGTAGCGCCACCCTGACCTGCTCACATATACATTACTATTTTATACTAAGATCATACTTATTGACTAGCATTAACTAACGCCTTCGCAAGTCGATTGGCATAATTTCTTATTACATCTTGCAAATGCTTACATAATACTTTGGCCATACCCCGCCTCTTATGTTGTTTTTTTTTCACTTTCAATAAAACTGCCCGCATACCCCCCCCCCCACCCCCCGGTGTTGCCTGTATGTTAAAGTTGATGCTACGTTTAATTGGAATGTCCAACTTGAAATCTCCTTCTCAAACACATACTCACTTCTGCTGTGTGAACCTTTTCTTTCACATCCCTTCTTCCGACCGCCCCGCTCTCCCCTCTTCCCTTTACCTCTCCCCTCAAACCGCTTGAATTTTAAGCATCTGGTATCTATTAATTACACGTCACGCTTTACAACACTACTTCTCCCAAACAAATATTTTTTTAAACGATTATCACTTGTTTCCCCCCCCCCCCCCACCAAACAACAACACAAACAAACATACATACAAACAACAAACAAACAAAAACAATAAAAAATATAAAAAAAATTAAAAAAATTAAAAACTAAAGCAAAGTTAATGAAGGTAGCCAATCGATTTTAAAGCCTTTCTCGATACAGTTTTGAGTTAAAACCTCTCCTTCAGTGGAATTTAAGTAAAAAAAACAACAAACATAAAGATAAGTTTTAAACTTAAGCCCTCCTCTTTCACAAAAACTAAATGAAACTAGTCACCAAATTTGAGGGATGTAACCATAGGTGGGGTGATTGAGTTTAACCCGCAAATAAAAAGAACTGTCTCAAGACAGCAAAAGCTACAGTCACTAAATGACACAAGGGTAGTTGAAAAGGTGGCTTAAGTTTAACCCCACCCCCTTTTTTTCCACAAAAAAAAAAACAAAAAAAAACTGAAAGATAATTAGTCACTAAATTTCGTAATTCCATTGTTTAGATAGAAAATCCCCCTTTTTAAAAAGCAAAGCTACGATTACTATTTCCTTCCACAAGCGTTGCCAAGAGAGGACTCAGGTTAAAACCTCCTCCCCCTCCAAAAAAAAACCAACAATAACAGAAAACTAAAGTCAATTAATTTCATTAGTTTAGCCAAGATGGTTTTGAGGTTTAGACATTCAAGTAAAACGAAAAGCAAAGCAACAATCAGTAAATTCCATGATAGTAGCCAAAACTTGGTTTGTGGTTAAGCCCTTATATAAGAAACTAAAACTAAACTGTAGTTGCTATTTGAGCCTCGCAATGATTTTTTGCCAGTTGCTGGAAACCATTAATTAAATAAATCTATTAAAAATTCAAGCCACATACTTAAAAAAAAAGCTAAAGCAAACTACAGTCATTTGAGGTTTAACCATACTACAAATGATACATTTCACGCATTGATTTTAATTATCTACCAGTCGCAGGGCTCCATTATTAGAGTGCAGTGAATTGCAGACTTGCTATTTGAAGTACAACTTTTTAATAGAAGAGTAAGTTGATGTTATTGCACCGTAGACAGCTCTGAAAATGCATTTTTAAAGTGTCAAATACAGGAAATAATGTTTGGCGCTAAAACCCATTGCTACTCTGGGAGGAATATCTAATGTATTTTCTCCAGAACTAGCATATTCTATGGTTCCAAATGAATGCTACATGTATCTAGAGATCTAGAGATAGGACTAAACATGTATATCTAGATCTAGAGATAGGACTAAACATGTATATCTAGATCTAGAGATAGGACTAAACATGTATATCTAGATCTAGAGATAGGACTAAACATGTATATCTAGAGATAGGACTAAACATGTATATCTATATCTAGAGATAGGACTAAACATGTATATCTAGATCTAGAGATAGGACTAAACATGTATATCTAGTTCTAGAGCTATGAAACTAAACATGTATATATCTAGATCTAGAGCTATGAAACTAAACATGCATATCTAGATCTAGAGCTATGAAACTAAACATGCATATCTAGATCTAGAGCTATGAAACTAAACATGTATATCTAGATCTAGAGCTATGAAACTAAACATGCATATCTAGATCTAGAGCTATGAAACTAAACATGTATATCTAGATCTAGAGCTATGAAACTAAACATGTATATCTAGATCTAGAGCTATGAAACTAAACGACGTAGTTTAAAAGTATTCTTCCTTTTGTGAACTTTTTACGTTTCTAAAGAATTTCTTTCACACAGGGTCGACCTTAACAATTGCGGGGCCGTATGCGAAACGGATTGCTTGGGACCCAGTCTGGGTGGGGATAAGGATAATAAGTGAAAATTAAGATTTGTATTAGAAAATAAATTCGTCTTTGTATTTTATTCATTCATGATCAGATTTTATTAGTATTACTAAGTTTTATTTAGACTCTGGCTATTCATTGAATGTAGTGTAGTGACTATCAAATATTTTTAAATTGGTTTAGTTATGTCTCTTCCGTTTCTCATTTTCTTACTTTATTCTTTAGGTTCTTTTATTTGTCCCACTCATTTCCCAATACCGCTTTCTCTTATTTTTATCTCTTGCTTACTGAACGTAAACTGAGTGTAAAATATTAAAGAGTAAAGCATTTAAAACAATTCACAGTGGTTTTGGCTCATTAAGTTTTTAAAATTATGTTTCAGTTATTCAAAGTCAAGTAATTAGTTCAGGCAAACATGAAATAAATCTTCACTTCCAATTCAATGTTTGAGGCAATGCAAAAGAATGTGTTTGAAAAGGCTTACAAACATACATGTTCTCTACTCCAATGGGTGAGCGTTTCAAAGCCTGGCATAAGCAGAAGAGAAAATAGCCAACCGTAGCTATAGTTTTAATAAAACAACGCAAAAGATGTGTCCTAGAATTCATGCAAATGAATTGGATATGGAAATTTCCATTTCGAAATTCATTTACTACAAACTTAGCCGATTGCGATCTATATAAAAAAAAGTTCTTTATTTTTATTACGTCACATCCTGACCTGGAGCTGACTTCATCTAGTTTATATATTAAATACGATTTGAAAAGACTCGTGCGTGATTTCAGTGTTTATTTGTTTTGTTTGTACAAAGAAGGACGCTGGTGCATTTAACTTATATTATTGTTTTAACTAAACAAAAACATTTATTGTAATACTTTGTTGCAATTAGGATTTGTGAAGTTTTTCTCATTGGATTCATTGCTTCCAGTTGTCGGAATTTCTGTTCCTTGGTTTGTTTTGTGTTCTATTTAATTTGACGTCAAGTTGTATAAGGTCTGGATTTATTATTCTAACTGAAACACACTCAGTCAAAATAAAGAACCATCTGTGCTGAACTTGGGAGTAACGAAAAGAAAAGTTTAATCAGTCGTGTTACAAGTGCATCCAGTATGCACACGTCTTGAGACTTTGATCACATCTGGACGGTGGTTCGTACAGCTGACTAGTTTATACACTCTTGCATTTTGGGTCCTCGTGTGACAATAACTTGGTGCGCCCTGAATACAGCTCTTGCTACGTAGATATCTGGGGAAAAAAATCATATTTATCATAAACTCACTATAATACTATTGACTATAATAACAAAAAATAATAAAATGTTTGGTCGAATGTCTTTTCATTTATTTGAGTAACAATGCAAACATGGCGGCATATTTCTGACAGATGGATCAAAGTAAATCGCTGCATAAAAAAGTCCATTTTAAAAAATGTGCGTGATATTTACATACAAAGTGCATTCTTAGCCTTTATAAACAAACAGAAATGTTTTCTTTTAATTTGAGCAGCTAGTTGACCAGAAAAAAACACCTTTAACTAATATTTATATTTGTTGTGAACAATTCTTCTACATTTTTATAAATATATTTGACTTCGTGATACTGACAATACACGAAGACTTTGTCTTTCTTTGTTAACATATTGTAACATTACCTCACTAAAATTTACGTAATTGTTTTAGAATTGGTGTATTTTTATGAAAAATCGCTTGCATAATTAATTTTATAAACTAAACGGTTTGCTTCTAGAAAACCAAAAATAGTCGTTGTACCTAAACTTTTCAAGCCGCATCGCATGGTGAAATATTGTTTTTCATTTCTCTTCTCATTTTCGAGATCTAAGTGTGACTGAAGGACAGACGGACATTTTGCGCAAACCTAATAGCGGCTTTTCCTCTTACGGTGGCCTCTAATAATTACAAATCAATAAACATAAAAGGATGACATGAATGTCATGAGAATAAAATTGTTCATTGCATGAGTTAGTTTTTTTATTTTTAAAGTTAGGTTTCTATGTAAATGCATATTAACAAAACAATTGGATTGCAGAGTTTATTGACTAAGTAATAAATAGAATATTATCAAATGAAACAATATTTAAAAAATATATGGTACTTAAGAAACACTCCATAAGATAATGTTAAAAGAATTAACAATAAAGAAAGCTAAAAAAAAAAATGTCAATTTTAAATACAAACTAAATTTAAGGTATCTAAAACTAAGAAGTACAGAATTTTGCTTTCAAGCTGGTAACATAATTATTATTTCCATTTTTCCTCTTTATATTCGTCGTAATGTTCCCGGTAGTCTTGAAGGTCGTCACGTTCATACCGGTCATCTTGACTGTCTCTACGCTCTTCCCGGTCATCTTGACTGTCTTTACACTCTTCCCGGTCATCTTGATTGTCTTTACACTCTTCCCGGTCATCTTGACTGTCTTTACACTCTTCTCGGTCATCTTGATTGTCTTTACACTCTTCTCGGTCATCTTGATTGTTTTACACTCTTCCCGGTCATCTTGATTGTTTTACACTCTTCCCGGTCATCTTGATTGTTTTACACTCTTCCCGGTCATCTTGATTGTTTTACACTCTTCCCGGTCATCTTGATTGTTTTACACTCTTCACGTTCATCTTGATTGTCTTTACAATCTTCCCGGTCATCTTGACTGTCTTTACACTCTTCCCGGTCATCTTGATTGTTTTACACTCTTCCCGGTCCTCTTGATTGTCTTTACAATCTTCCCGGTCATCTTGATTGTTTTACACTCTTCCCAGTCATCTTGATTGTCTTTACAATCTTCCCGGTCATCTTGACTGTCTTTACACTCTTCCCGGTCATCTTGATTGTCTTTACACTCTTCCCGGTCATCTTGATTGTTTTACACTCTTCCCGGTCATCTTGATTGTCTTTACAATCTTCCCGGTCATCTTGACTGTCTTTACACTCTTCCCGGTCATCTTGATTGTTTTACACTCTTCCCGGTCATCTTGATTGTTTTACACTCTTCCCGGTCATCTTGATTGTCTATACACTCTTCCCGGTCATCTTGACTGTCTTTACACTCTTCCCGGTCATCTTGACTGTCTTTACACTCTTCCCGGTCATCTTGACTGTCTTTACACTCTTCCCGGTCATCTTGACTGTCTATACACTCTTCCCGGTCATCTTGACTGTCTTTACACTCTTCCCGGTCATCTTGATTGTCTTTACAATCTTCCCGGTCATCTTGACTGTCTTTACACTCTTCCCGGTCATCTTGATTGTTTTACACTCTTCCCGGTCATCTTGATTGTCTTTACAATCTTCCCGGTCATCTTGACTGTCTTTACACTCTTCCCGGTCATCTTGATTGTTTTACACTCTTCCCGGTCATCTTGATTGTCTTTACACTCTTCCCGGTCATCTTGATTGTCTTTACACTCTTCCCGGTCATCTTGATTGTCTTTACAATCTTCCAGGTCATCTTGATTGTCTTTACACTCTTCCCGGTCATCTTGATTGTCTTTACACTCTTCCCGGTCATCTTGATTGTCGTTAAACTCTTCCCGATCATCTTGACTGTCTTTACACTCTTCCCGGTTAGCAGCTGTTCTTAGTGCTACATCAAGAGAGGTCAGTCAATTATTTTAAGTAGCCCAGTAAATATTTCTTTATATCACCCTTTCTTCGTTCTCCCTGCACGATACTTTGAAAGATGAATTTTGACATGTCATACAATATGACCAAACCAGCTCAGCGTTCTTCTATACACAGTATTAAGGAGTTTCTCCTTTTTCCCAGCCAGAAGACTTGTGACAATACAAACTCACTTTAGAATAAAGAAAGCTATGACGTTCTACAGTCATAATACAACATGTACTGCTGATTTCTGTGTAAAGTTTCATGTCATTGTGTTTTCTTAAAACAAAATAACCAGCCGTACACACTGACTACGCCCTCTGATTTTTTACCAAGCTTTGTATTGTTGGGTTTTTTTTTGGGGGGTGCGGAACACCCGCTTCTTTTTATGTATTTATTTTTTTAATAGTATTAAACGGAATGTATTTTAACGATCAACCTAACAAACTTTTTTAGCCCGTGAATTAGTGTAACTGTTACAATTTCACTACCCGCTCTCTCTTTCCTTCTTTCTCTCTCTTTCTTTCGCTCTCTAGAAACCCCTATTTCGTTTGACATTTTTGATCTGCACTTCGTAATTTCTCCGACATAGACTTTTGACTTGACTTACTTTGGAAAGAATCGCTTCATAATGTGCCCCCGACAAATACATAAGTTATTATAGTAACACTTTCTTTAATCCGCCTTCCGTCCCCGATCCGGCCAAAATAAAATAGTTAGTCCTTTTTACACTCTATGACTATTCTTGCGTTTCTCAATTCAAACTATATTTCGACCGTTAGCCTTCCCCTCCAATTTTACTTTTATTTTTTTTAATTTTTTTTTTGCAACCTTTAATCTTAATGCAAGCAATGTACATTGCTCTCTCTCTCTCCCTCCCTCCCTCTCTCTCTCTCTCTCTCTCTTTCTCTCTCTCGAAAAAGGCTCTAGCTCTATCTTATTATATAATGTTGTTAGGATTGATTTGTTTTTTCTTTAGACCGCGTCTAAAAGGAAGTGAAAATGATGTAAGGTATATAAAAAAATAAGTAGACTTGGGGGAATAAATCTTTAAAAATACGAAATTCGTTACATATTTCCATTTATGCTCTCTAATTAGCCTGCGGCCTTTTGTGGAAACATCGAAAATAACATAGAAAGGTTTGATATAAATCTTGCGGTTTTTCACGAATCGCGCCCTCGGGTTGCGAATCTTTCAAAAACCTTTCTACTTGAGCGTCTAGGAGGTAAGACAAACATGTGTACGAAGTTTCATGTAAATCTGTACGACGGTTTAAGAGATATCTTGATCAATGAATGAGTCAGTAGTAAATTACAAATAAATATATAGTAGATCTCAAAATATTATAAATGATGTAAAATTGTTCATTTCCTTACATTAGTGTAATTGAACTATTCAGAAACATGAAATTTCCTACCTGGGAAAAAACTCAGAACCAAGATCTCTTTGAGTGATAGCTGAGTAACAGCGTTCAATGAAGTGTTTGGATGTCGCCCTCCTATTGAAACATTCCTCTGGTTTATTGGTTTGGAGAGAAGCGATGTCTTCAAGACTGTACATGAAAGTGTCAGTGACATCAATATGAGGATTGAGTTTTTCTACTAAAGTTTTAAGCCCATTATGAAAGTTGCATGTATTAGATATTCTAGAAATCTGAGAATCCCTCAAAGGAGTTCTATGATGTTTCTTCCTATTCAATATAGTGTTATTGTGTTCAGATGTCGCTGAATCTTCCTCCAAGATGTCATTCTGGTGATCGCTTTGTAACGACAATTTATGATTGGACTGACTCGAATGTTTTATCGTGTGCTCCTGATCACGTGCCTTGTCCTCCTGTGACATACTCCAGGTGATGATATCAATCAGTTTCATGTTGTAGACAGACGGTAACAGTTTTTTTAAGTATTCCTGAGGTGTGTTGATGCTGCCTCCGATGACGAAGGGCTGACAAAGTGAACATGGCAGAAAGGACACGATGAGCACAAACGCAGCTGTAGAACTCTCTAATCTTTTGAGATTCATTTCTTAAAGACTATGTTTATTTTTTAATGTTTTGTTGGTATTATAACACTTTGTATAAACTCAAAAAGTCCAATTAGATTGAGTACACTCTTGATTGATCAAGAATTTTAAAGTGAACTTTGCTTTTCTTTCAATAATTTAAAACCAGTGAAGTATCTCTCCATTAAACTATCAACACCTAAATGAGGAAACAACAACAAAATTGTTGATAAAGTTGACATGTTTTTATAACAGTATTCTTTTCATGTTTATATAGTCACACTTTGACATCCGGAAATGGAGTTGTGTATTCACTTTTACCTGTTCCCATTGGTTTGTAAAAATAGCAAAGACTCATTTCCCAGCTTTAATCAAGTCAAGCGTTGCAGATGGAACGTGCGTTGCACTGTGCACCGGATTTAAAGGTAGTGTTTGATGTGAGAGTGTTTGGGGGGGGGGGGGCTTTTTATATTTAGTTCACAGAGTCCATACAGTTTGGTTTAGTGGTGAAATGTCATGAAACATTTAGATATGAACAATCGCTTTCACAATCTATTATATATCAGGTTCACCCACGTTTGAGACTAAGGTTTCTTCTAAAGAAAAACACGGACTTTGTTTTAATTTACAGTTCTCTCTCTCCCTAACAATACAGCTTATATTCACTTAATTCCATCTCAGATAACTTCACTTAATTTTTTCTCACCAAATAACTCTAGATTTAAAATACATTTACATTTATTTAGTAAGTATTATAGATGAAATAATCTATAGAATTTTCAATTCACGGCCTGCCTTCTATTGAAGTAGGCCTACGTGTTGGTCACGAAGGTTCCGTATAATCAAATATGTATAAAAATTTGATCATCAACTTTTTATCAAGATTGAAATGCGCCAAAAGCACAAGGAAAGAGACGTATGTGCTACACTGGGTGGAAGCTACTTAACATGGGTAGATGAAGATTATTATCTTGGGATAGAAGTTTATCAAGGAGTCAAGTCTGAAACAGCTCCAAATACCTAGTTGTTTAAATAAATTAAAATGTATCATGAAATCTCCATATATGCGAAATTATTTTAAAACAAGATTACAAAGAGAGTTTGAGTTATCACACAAACTCAGAGGCGGCCCCCATCGAAGTCAGCAATGGACCAATGGACCAGGAATATGTAAGCCATAGTTTTGTTTTAATCGTTTAAATTAATAAAATTGAAAAAATTCATTTGGCTTTTTTTTTTTTCACATAAAAGCAAACAGGACAACACTTCGTCTTTAATAAGACTCTTCTGGAATACGTAGAGTAGAGATCCAACTGATCACCTAATAAGTAGAGTAGAGAACCAACTGATCACCTAAAAAGTAGAGAAAAGATCAAACTGATCACCTAAAAAGTAGAGAAGAGATCCAACTGATCACCTAAAACAGTATGGAAACCTCCCAGACAGTGTCGGTGGCACCTGGTGCGGTAGCTCAGGGTGTCATCCCTTCCGAATCAACTTTTTTTGAATATGTTCCAATAAACACTATTGCTAGTTATTTATTTTTGTTGAACAAATACAGTGAGATGATTACCTAATATTGTTGATTTTTACTCAAATGTAAAATGAGTGTCAATTCTATTACAAAATCCAACTGTTTATGACATTTATTCAAATATTATTGCAAATTTTACAATGATATTTAATTAAAATTAGAAACAGTTGTAACATCTTTTTTGCTATACTTTAAGACAGAATTGGTATAACGTTGTGCTTTGACATTTAAACTTAAGCTACCATTTAGCCGTGCCTAGCCATGTAGGGGAATATACCTAGAAATTTTAATTTAATTATCTTTTCCGATGTGTTTGCTTTTGCCAAGATATAATTTTTTTAAATTGGTTGTCATCCCCAAAATGGTTTGACCCGGTGCGACCGCACCCTTCGCACCCCCCTCCAATTGACGCTACTGCTCCCAGGTACGTACCTCTCCCCAACAATGTCAATTAATATATTGGACTAGACGGGCTAGGAAATAAAAAAAATAGCCCGCACAAATATGCGAACAGCATAGAGCACTACTACCCACTAGTAGGCCTACTAATCTTGATCTATCTACTTTGCAGGTCTAGATAATAGCTCTAGAATATAGAATATAGATATAGAATCTAGATCTAGAATACTTCTATAATATATCTAAACCTAGAATGTAGACTAGGTCTACACGTAGAATGTAGACTAGGTCTAGACCTAGAATCTAGACTAGGTATAGTTCTAGAGTCTAGATAAAATCTATAACTAAATCTAGAATCCAGGCTATATCTAGAATCTAGACTAGACCTAGAATCTAGATATATAACCTAGATCTAAAATAGAATTCTTATAACTTTAAATCTTAAAATTACTAGGCCTAGAGCTAGGCCAATATCAGGATTAGATGTAGATCTAGTAACTAGGCTTACTACTGGATAATAATGCACTATGCTGTTCGCATCACATTCACTTCTTAATATGATACTACTGTTTATATAATAATTAAATCTGCACCCCTAAACTGTAAGAAGATAAACTATTTCCTTAATAATTTATAGATTCAATTTTGTTCAAATTGTTTAATCAAATAAATCTAAATCTAGATGTAGATCTGGCATCTATTGTGTCTAATGTAGATTGTTGTGTTATGAACCATACAGATTTGTCAAAACTACGCGATATAAAAGTAGTTTTTTTTTTTTTTTTTTTTTAACTTTCAACTAAAATGAAGTTCGTATAAAAATTATTTTTATAAGCATTCGAATCAATATTCTATTCCATGAGCTAGTTAATAAATGGAAAATGTATTTTATAATGATCCATTGTTACTTTTTCCATTGTGATCTTAGATTCAATTTTTTTTGTACCAATGCGCGAACGAAGTTTGATTTATTAATGAAGAAGTCTGTGACCTTATTAAAAGACTTACCTCCCCTGAAATTTTTCATTGAAAAGTTGTGTATTTTTATTTTATTTTATTTTTTTTTTAAATCTGCTTGAATAGATAATTTTTAAAAAATTAGATGGTTCACTTTCGGAAAAAAAAAGTATCTATTGCATCAGAACTTTAAATGTATTAAAATATCATGGTGTTAGATTTTCATTTTCTCTTCTAGTTTCTGAGATCTAAACGGGACAGACGGACAGACATTCCACACAAAAACTAATAGTGTCTTTTCCCCTTTCGGGGGCCGCTAAAATTCAACCAAGCACTAGGGTTTATTAAAAGAAATTTTTTCAAATGAAATAAAAACATAAAACGTACACGTTTTGTAAACTTGATTAGGTCAATAATAGAATAAACATTCTCTGTTTGAGACCCCTCAACTCAAGAAAACATTAAGAAATTTGAACTGACACAAAATAGAGCAGTGAGATTCATAACAAACGAATGTTCATATTTGATTAGTTTAACACCTTTAGTACGATCATTACATTTAGAGATCCTTCAGGATAAAATACTTAAAAGTAAAGTAGCAATGGTACAGAAAATACTGAACCATAATCTTGAAATACAAAATCAAAACCTAATAAAATACTCAGAAAGACACAAAGATAAAGGCAGATTTCTTATTCCATATGATAGGACACATTTTTACAAATACTATTTTCTTCACTGGTGTCATTAGAGCATGGAATGGGTTAATGTGAGCCAACCAGGAAAACCAAAAGCATGACTAGATAGAACTGGGACAAGAGTAGGATTTGATCATCCTCTTTTTTGAATTAGCCTTTGTATTTTGTAAAACAACTACTGCCTCACAGATGATCTTGGCTGATCAAAGGTTATTAGAGCACACCCAGAAAGAAAATCTTGCTGAAGTGGAAGTTAGTGGGTTTCCAGGCTGCTTAACAGCGACACATAGGCATGCATTTTATTTGTGTCATATGTGTATTAATCAATCAAATAATTGACTTGCATCTTATAAGCAGGACGTCGATTATTTGTGTTAAGTTTTTTTCACAATAAGTTCAATATATTTCTAACATTGTTGATTAAACAAATAATAATCAAAGTCAATCGATTAAAGTAATCACATTTCTTTATCAAATATGCATTTAAAGTTATTTCAACATTTGCATGTTAAATAATGTAAAACTGTGTAAGTTAAAATGTATTTAATGAATTAACTTACCATAACACCTTTTTGTACTTCAGAACTTACCGAAACAAATGTTTTATATAAGTCTGATCACTTCTTGCACCTAATTTAATGTCCTCACTGTGTAAGTCACATAAGTTTATTATCCAGTGATCGAACAAAGAAAAGAAACTTGCTCTTGCCTTTTTGCTCCCTATAATAAGACTTGTGAAAGAGATGGTTGTAATGAAATCAGAAATAAGGAAATGGCTGCATTAATATGTCGTACACAGCAATGCGACACAGGAGATAAATGCATTTTTAACGCAATAAAAGTCTACCCAGTGCGCTCAAGATGAATTTGACATTAAAGCGTCTCCTTGTCCGGTCATTTTGTTTCCTATCTGTTTAGCCTTTTGCTTGTTTCGTGGTCATTAGTTTCAGTCACCACCAAAAGTGCATTCGTCTCATCTACCCCCCCCCCCCCCCGTCCCAAGTCATTTTCCTACTTCCGTTTCACCAAAACATTTATAATCCCAGTGGAAAGAAAAGTAAAAGGAACACAAGATTAGAGAGTAGTTTCTAATCGTTGATTGCATCACGAGATAATAGATGACGTAATATTGACGTCAGTAGTAGGAACGCAAAAGTACAACCATGTTGACACTAGTGCACATTTGTTGAGACGTTATAATTTTATGCTGACATAAGTAATCTACGAGTAGGTCATCAAGGACCTTTCAGGTCTTAAAATGTGTTTTCTATTCCAACACATTACTCTTCAATTGATAGTTTGACTTGAAAGTCTTAGATGTTCATTCAAGACAGACTATCATTGCGTTCTAATCTACTGTAAGGTGGCTAGTGATATCAGAAAGCAAGGTTAGTAATCTAGAATCTAGACATTCCAGACAATCATGTAGGCAGTTTCAATAATGTTGCACTTGATCAGTTACATATTGAATCCGAAGATTAAGGATGAGTGCAATGTTTTACACGACTAACCAAACCCAGTTGCGAATAGCATATTTTCCTTCATATCGTGCAGATAATGCCGTTGTCCGCTGGCGGTCTTTTCAAATTTTCTTTCCGTCTTTTGCGCTTGTCTCAATAATGGCTTTTCTTTGAGTCTCAAATGTTTGTCCCTTAGCCTTTGTGACAGCTCTTCAACTGTCTTTTCAGAGACCATCTGCTGCCAGCTATTTTCTTCTATGCGAAATGGCGCTCGCGTTGATCTTTATAGCGCTTACTGGGGTCACTTCTGTTACTCCGTCTTCCTTTAAGCTCGTCAAAGACGATGAGGGATAAGTGTCCGACCCAGCGCAGATATCGAATCGTAATTAGTGCTTCTATATTGTCCAAACCGGCCTCCAGTAGAACAAAGTTATTTGTAATGTCTTGCCAGCGTCAAGACTGAATAGTTGTAAAAAATGGTGTTTTTTTAATAAAAAAATATGTGACATGTTGATTCTAGAAATTAGATTTTTCACTTTCAGAAAAGAAAAATGTAGCCGTTGCATCAGAACTTTCAATGGTCTAAAATATTATGATGTCGGATTTTCACTTTCTTTACTAGTTTACGAGATCTAAACGGGACAGACAGACCACAAAAACTATTAGCGTTTTTTTCCTTTCGTCTATCTAAAGGGGACAAACTCGCCCTTAAATTTATATCTATTGATATTGTACAAGTTATTTCCCTTATTCTAAATCAACCAAAATAATTATTTACCAATAATTAATTGACTAATTGTGGTTTTTTTTTAATTCATGATTTGTTAGATACCATTAATAATTGTTTAAAGTATCAACTTGATCAGAGAATGCTTGATGGAGAAATTGTGTTTTAGGGATTAAGCTCAACACATTTAGCCATACCTGTAAATACTTAAAGATTACTTTATATGTTGGTATCAAACAAGATATTTATTACCAGTAATTATTTGACTAGGAGGTGCGGTGGCTGAGCAGTAAAGCGCTTGGCTTCCGAACTTTGGTCCGGGGCTCGAATCCTTGTGAAGACTGGGGAATTTTCATTCACGGTATCTTCGGCGCCTCTGATTCCACCCAGCTCTAATGGGTACCTGACATTAGTTGGGAAAAGTATAAACATCACAGCTAGGACTGCGTAACCACGTCAAATAATACAATCCCCTTTAATCTTCGGACTTGGAATTTAAGATCATCAAATAATTCGTTAAAGCAACGAAGCATATTTGAAAATAGTAATGCCAGTTGCCTAAAAAAACCATTTGTTTAGTTTCTTGCAACTAGTTGAAAATGAGTAATTAAAGATGCAGAAACAATTTGCATACTTAGCTTGTCAAACTGTCAACAGATAACAGCAGCAGAAGTTAAGAGCTGCTTATAATACTTTTGAGTATTAAGTTTCCCTTTTTTCCAATCTTTACTGCATGTAAAATATCTTGTTACTAAATAAAACTTAAGGTTGAAAAACAACTGCACATCCATAGGAGGAAAATAAATGGGTGACACACACAAAAATGTTACAAAATTGTACAAATTAGGTTTCATATGTATTTGGTGTAAAATGTCAGTCAATTCTAGGCTGTACAACAAAACTATGAGGTGCATCAGTTATTTCTCAATGTGACTTTTGACATGAGTTCATCAATAACACCAACAAAGTGAAAGTGTGCAACTCAACACACGACATGTTCTTCCAATAATATTTTTAATGATCATTTCATTGCAGTTGTAAATATAACATTTTTTTTTATTTTTGAAAAGCAACATTAAATCAAACAGCACTCAGCCCAAATTAACTCACCTCTCTGTAATTCAGCTCTGTCACCTAGAGGAATTGCAGCTTGTGTATTTTTTTCATGAATAGATTTAGTTTATATAAGTGGCGACTTTATTCGGGTTAAATGGTTACAAAGAACTGAATGTAAGTTCTGGTTTCATTTGATATCTCGTAGTGCTTTTTTTGTTTTTCATGTCTTATGACTCAATAGGATGTTGAGAATAGGAACACCCACACTCCCTTTCTTGAAAAACCTGAAGCCTCATAAAGCTGCTATTATCACTCTCTTGCATTCTCTCTCTCTCTCTCTCTCTCTTATTTTAAAGTTATCTTTGTTTTTCTTTCATCAGAGATTCTCAAACTGTTGTATGCTGAGCCCCAGGGGTGCTAGAGACGACTGTAGAGTCCTCAGAAAGATAAAAAGGCTATCCAATTAAAAAAGCTTCTTCGCTAAAAGCCAGTTTGTCGGATCAGATTAAGTTTGATAATAATCAATTCGCCCCCCCCTCTCTCTACCATTGACTCTTTACGAACTAGTCTATGACGACCTAGGCCAAAGAATTGAAGACATTCTTCACTTGGATATTCACCGACTGGATTTTGAACATTTTTGCGCCTGACCAAATTCAGATGCCAATCACATACTAATGCAGATGCAGCCTAATGAAATAATATCAATGAGTAACATAAACTAATAATCCAACTAGGATAAAACCAATGCTGGTTACAAAAAAAAATTTTTGTGCAGAAATCGTTGACTGCTTTCCAATCACCTGTTTGGTGTTTTGGTATAACGTGGATTCAAGGCCGTTATCAGCCTCATCACAAATACAAGAACTCGACTAGAAATTGTAGCTCTTTTTTTAAATGTATATTTTTTATTTGCTTATAGTTGATAGAATTCTAAAGTTTTGTTGAAAAGGTTTACAAACGTATAAGAATGGTACTAGACTATGTAAGTAATAGTCTAATAGTAATATGTTGTGATATTCAACTAGGTATAGGTAAGGAATAAGTAAATTTAGTTTTTCTTGTTACACTTGCAGCCAGTATGTACACGTCTTGAAACTTTGATCAGCTTTGTACTCTGGTTCTCACAGCTGACCATGTAGTACACTCTGACATTTTGGGTCTTTTTGTGACAATAACTTGGGGCTCCCGGCATGCAAATCGTGTTTCGTAGATATCTGAAATAAAAATATAAAGATACACATTTTATACTGTAAACTCACTATATTATCATCTGGATGTTTTACATTTGTAAAAACAAATTATCTATCAATGTAAGTGTTCAAATTGAGAAACATCCATTCAGTAAAAAGAGTAATCTAGGGGAGGCAACTCAACAATGGTGAAAGGTTATAGAAGAATGGTGTTCATGTCCAAGGTGTGAGACGATCCCTGCATGTCAGTCAGTCGTGGCTATGTCTTCTTAGTTTTGTGTGTGCAAGGTTCACTGTCGCCGCTGCTGTTTTTGCTTTCATGTTTACTGTCTTCACGTTCCTACAGGGTTCACTATCTCGTCATTTAACACAAGGTCAGACTATCTTCTGGTTGTCATCTGGACGGCTATCTACACAAACCAACCGGAAATGTTTTCCACTCCCAGGAACAACATAATGTCGGACATATTTAGAAGTTCCTGAAATGAAGGTCCTCCACACAGGGAACCTATGCTGCTTCTCACCCGCTAGCCTGTCCACTGTCGATGATCCCTTCTACAGCTCTAGTTCTGTTTCTCCATTCACATAGGCCGGAATCAACTCCCCCTCTTTTACGAAAAAACAATCTCTCCATAACTAACGTTGAGTTATTATATTTCTGTTCTGGAAATAGCTTGCTATTTAATATATCAAACAAGGGCCGTCCTTATCCATAGGCAACCTACGCAGCCGCCTAAAACCTTTCGATGATAGAGGCCTAAAACAGGTCTAAATAAAGGTTTAGAGAAAAAATTGCGACACTTGGATCTCAAGTAGGACTCTATGCTTACTAGTCTAACTTTGTTACTGAAATTTTGATATATGAATATTAGATATTGTCTATTATAGACACATGTATATTTGTGATAATAATACGTAATAAATTTTTTTTTAAATAATTTTTTGAAGCGTTATTTAGGGCCATCTAATTCACTTCGCCTAGGACTTCTAATTATCTAAGGCCAGCACTGATCAATATCCTTATCCAAAATGTAAATAGGAACTATTGAAACTTAATTCACAGAAATTACTTCATGACATTTAAAACTTATAACACAACACCGTCTAGTGTCTTCCCCTGTATTGTCACTTCTTCTAATCCAGATAAAAGTACAAAGTCAGAGAAATCTCCAGCAAGGAAGTGCACTGAAATTTTGGTTTTTAAAAAGCTCCCCGGCATTCTTAGTAACGCTAGACACTGGAAAGGAAGCATCTTTCTTTACTTGGTAGCTATCTTAGTACTTCCGAAATGAGTGAGTGTTGTCTAGAAATGTAAAGAGGCTTCTTAGTTTTTAATCACTGAAACAGCCGTGGCAAGTCTTATTACGAGATAGTTATGTATTTTTAATTTGTTGCTATTCTAGTGATAAAAGTTCAGACATTTACCAGTCATTTATAATTTTTCTACCGACAAACTTAGATATACTTCAATCAATCTTTGTATCTTGTATTTACGCCTGTCATTTCGCGAAGTAGCCGTGATTCTCTAGACCTGGCGTTTTCAGTTTCTCAGTTTCAGGCAAAGTATTAAGGTAGCACTGTGGCTGAGAGGTTAAGCACTAGGCTTCCGAACCTGGGGTCCTGTGTTCTGTTCTCGGTGAAGAAAAATTGGATTTAGAAGTTAGAGTCCACCCAGCTCCAATGGGTACCTAACTGAAGTTGGGGAAAATAAAGACGGTTGGTCGTGCTGGCTCGTTAACCGTTGGCCAAAGAAATAGATGACCTTAACATCATCTTCCCTATAAGTCACAAGGTCTAAAAGGGGAACTTTACTTTTTTTTAAATACGTAGTAAGGTTTTTCTTCCAGTCAGAAGATTAATGACTAGTACAGTATTTCACATGGCTACTCAGTCCCAACTGTGACCTACATATTTCAGCACATACAGCACAGGCGCACCTGTGTGGTCGATTTAGGTTCGCTTTTACCTACCTAAGGTCTAAAATGTGTATTCTTCGGCCTTTACAAGAAACCTCCAGAGGTTTCGTTCGGAAGCCGCCTGCATACTTTTGCTTACATTGCCATGTCAGTTGGCGCCTGGTCTTTGAAGCTTCTCAGTGGGCACGTCTGTTACGCCGACCACCTTTCATCTCACCAAGAAAAATGTAAGCGTGTATGAGACTGGACATGTCTTAAGTAAACTTTCGTGTCTCCGAGCCCAATGTATTTATTGGATTCAATTCATTGAATGAAAAGGTCACTATTGTGACTACTGATGATGTCATTGTATCTTCGAAAGTTATTTTGTTCAAAGCTTTTATCTGAAGACATAAGCTTACAAGAAAATCATAAAAAATACTTTAAAATAAAAATAAAGCTTATGTTAAGTGTAATTGTATTAATTGTTTTGGATCAGTTATGTAATTATAAGTACACTTGACCTATACATCTAAATCTATGGGATATAAATGTTTTTACCGATTGTTTTTGTGTAGCACTAAGATTTTATCACTTGTCTGGACTATTTGTGAAAAGGGGAGGGAAGAAGGGGGTATCTTCGTGAATGTTTACATGATCTTTTTTTTTTTAATGCATAAAAAAATTCTCTTTAAGGGCTCAAAATTCCTCAAGGGGACTAATTCAACTTATACCACCACCTCTGTCAAATACGATTTTTTTCCCTTGTTCAAGATACAAAAACAAAATAGTCATTTACCAATAGTTAATTAACTAATTAGTTATTTTATTGAATTGATACCTGCGTCGTCAGGTTTAAGAGATATTTGTACATAATTTCAGCTTATCCAAGATTGGGTGTGGGAGTCATAACGTTTTCAAACTTTTTACTAGACAGAGTGAGTCGATATACACTTTGTACGAATATAATTCTAAGTTAATCTAGTATACCGACAAATATAAAATCAAACAATAGGTTTATAGTGTTGTTGTCTATGAGAGGAAGTACATAAAAATGTAATTGAATTGTGACTTCAACAAATAGATACAATAATGTTTGAAACGAGAGAATAGAAGCTATGTAATAAATTTGGGAGGTTTTACTACAGATTATATTTAGTACATTACTAAAACCAATGAAATGTTAATGACATAGAAGGGATAGCTCATCTTATCTTGCTACCATATTTTAAAGATCCGCCTTAGGCATCGGAGGTGGAAGACATTCAGCGATTTTTCCTGCCATGTGGCAAGATAAGATAACCAATAAGGAAGTGCTACGAAGAGCAGGGTGCCAGTACATCCGCTCTGTTATCAGCAGCAGACGCCTTGACTGGCTTGGCCACGTTCGTAGAATGCACAACAGAAGCAAAAAGAAGGGTGAAAATGCAACGGCGTCTGGTGATTACATATGCCCAACCTGCGATCGCAGCTGTGTATCAAGGATTGGCCTCTTTAGTCACACGAGAAGTTGCAAAGGGAAAAGATCGTCTCTCGAGACGTAAAATGCCACAGAGAAGAGATAGCTATGAATCTTTCATTTATGTCTGGTGTCAATGTCCTGAAACTTTAATCAAGATCATAACACATTTTGATTTGATTGAATATCTTTTACTATCAAGTTGTACATGTGTCCGTCTAAAAACGTTGGATACAATCACCTCGGGTACTCTATTCTGCCTCAACGTGGCACCCGGGTGGAAACAATTACTTGAGGAAGTAATTCGGCTAAATGAATAACAAAATAAAACTCCCGTGGGAGTGTCCAAGGGAAGGTGAGAGTATTGACATTGCACGGGGCGGAGTTGAAAGAGAGCTTCCACGTCCCTGTCGACAATCCATGCGCCTTTTCTCAAGGGACCGTTACACTAATGGCGAGTCCTGTCACGGTTAGCTTGGTACAACATAGGAAAATGGCGGAGGTTCCCGGTATACTCGACCATACATTCTAGTCCATGCGCCCGGAGTGCCAGATATATCGGAAATAGCAATGCTTTACAAAGGCATTGACTTGGATGTCTTCCAGACAGAATGGTAGTTCAGACAGGCTTACACGCCTAGAATTCGAAGAGTCTTCGGCTCAGCTCTTTAGACTATCAAATGGATAAAATAAGACAATTTAAAATAAAGTCAATGGACATGCTAAATGTTTTTTGTTTGTATTTTTTTTTTTGGCTTAAAAACCTATTTTTCAGGTTGCAAACTCTTCATTGGGTCAAAAAACAAAAGGGTGTCACCTGGGTGGGTGGACACGAATCTCGAAAACAGCTCTAACGATATATCTTTGGGAAAAGAATTACCACCTAATAGACCACACTCTGAAAAGTTTAGTTTCACCGTTATAATTTTGCTAAGTATAATTTTAAAATTCGTTTAAGTTTGGCCAGCTATCTCGACAATATCTTGAACAGATAGACGTCAGCGGGTTTTCCCGTAAACATCATTCATTCAATAGTCTCATCAACAAACAGACGTTCAGGAACATTTACCGCACCGACTTCAAAAAGGAGAAGGTGTCTGTTGTTGTTTTTTTAAGTTTTTTTTTTTTTTTTTTTTTATTTACACTTACCTTGGGAAATAGCTAGAACCAAGATCTGTATATGTGATAGTTGAGTAACATTGTTCCATCAAGTGTCTGGGTAACGTCTTCCTATTGACACATTCCTCAGGTATATTTGGTGGAAGAGAAGTAATGTCTCTGTAGATGAACTTGTCACTGACATCAATATGAGGATTGAGTTTTTCTACTAAAGTCATAAGTCCATTATGAAACGTGCATGTATTAGATCTCTTAGAATCCACGTCAATTTGTGGAGTTATCTTTTTCCGCTTCAAAGTGCTATTGTGTGCAGGTGTCACTAAATCTTCTTTATCGATGTCACTCTGGTGATGGCTCTGCTTCTTGGTGTCAGAAGACGGCTTACTAGAAGGTTTGACTCTGATCCCATGACGAGCTGGTGAATTGAACTTGTTCTCGTACATCATGTTCCAAGTATCTATATCAATACGTCTCATGCCATACCTCACAGGTAATAGGTATTCAAGCTCGTTATCTATATAGAGTTGTAAATCTTTGGAAGATGTGTTGAAGGCGAGTCCTGGACGAGATTGACACGGGGAAAGTGAGAGAGTAAACAAAAGTGCAACTAGATAACACTCTGAACTGTAAGACATTTTCATTACTGTTTGGATTTATTTAGTTTGTTTTTTTGATGTTCCATGGAACTTGATCTAAACTCGATAAATGTTATTGACTTAAACGCTGGCTTGATTTCTCAGAGGTGTTACAGTTTCCTGTATTGATTTAAAATCAGTGAACTGTATCTTCATTGAACTGGTCTCTTTTATCTAAATGAGGAAATAAAAAAAAAATTTAGAATAAAAATGTACATGCTTTCATAAACACATGCTCTAATGTGTATATATAGTATAAAAATGGACTTCCGGAAATACTGCTTGATTTCAGTTTTACTTACCTCATTTGTTTCTATGTATGGCAATGTCTCATTTTTATCTGCCTATATCTTGAAAAATGTTTTTAAAATGTTTTAAATATTTCGGGTCCGCCCAGAGTTGTTAGCAACTACAAGTAACACTGTAATATCTGTAATTAATGACCATAACACGGTTCATATTTGCGGTCAGGTGGGGGGGGGGGGGAGAAGTAGACTCAAAACCCAATGGAGAGGGGCTTAATTGCTTACGTTTTTTTAAAATGATTTTTACAGATTATTTTTCTCAAACTACCCTTGTCAACGCCCTGGCGTGTGATGGTTTAATATTAATATCTCCTCTCCAATTAAAACAAAAGCAAAAACAAAAAATAGTCACAAAGTGTTCCCCCCCCCCCCCCCGCTGCGCCAATGAGACCAATGGATGTCCCCCCAAGGCAGTGGGTAAAAACAAAATTTTTACGCCATCAGTAGTACACCTCAGCATGGGAAGAAGTTCAGTCATATATATATAAATATGAAAAGAAAACAAAAACATTACTTAATGGAAACGTTTTGTTTTGTTGTTTTTTTGTCCACAAAACATTGTTCTAGTCACTTTACTTGATAAAACCAAAATTATTTAAATGTATTCAATTCGATTTAAGAAAAAAACATGCAAAATATTTTTTAAAAATCCTTTTCTTTAAAAAAAAAAAGGCAAAGCTTATTTAAAGGGAGATCATCATATCTACCAATTATGCAGTTAATTTCTTTATTCAATATCAAGCAAAATAAATATTTACCAATAATGAATACAGAATCGGCTACTAGAGTATTTTTTTTTTATTGATTCATGTTTTGTTAGATACAATAAATAATTGTTAAAAGCAGCAATTTGATTCGAGAATGCGTGAGGGATAAATAGCGATAATAATTTTTAAGGGGGACTAAACCCAACAAATTAAGCCTTATCTGTGAATACTAAGTTATTATTTGTCATTGTTGCCATTAAACAAAATAATAAATTGTCTAATTGGTTACTTTTTTCTTCATTGATTCATGTCTTGTTATGTCAATGAATAATTGTGCGAAATCTCAGCTTGATCCAAGAATGGGTGTGCGAGATATAACGTGTACACCCTTTGTACCAAACAGACAGAGTAAGTTGTAATAAGCTTTGTAATAAGCTTTGTAAAAAGAATACTTTTACTACCATTGTCTAATTAGTTTCGCTAGTTTCTTGGTGATAAATTAGAGATATCCCTGGCTGCAAACTTCCTCCCCCCCCCCCCCCTCACTTTTCCGGGTTGCAATTAAAACAAAGGGAAGTAATACTAGTTGAGAAAGTATTTTCACCATGTGAAATGTCATGGCGCATTATCTACATCAATCGTTACAAAGTTAGTTTCTTTTCTATTTCAAAAAAACCCCTTTATATCATATATGCTTCATTGTTGAGTAATGTACTACATACATTTAGTGATGAATTGACGAGAGTTCAATATTGTGCAGCTACGTTGAGCATCCCCCTTAAATGAGGTCTCAAATAAAAAAAATCAATAAAATGTCTTGCCCTCATTCATAGACTTAAACTATGCTAATTAGTGCTAATTAGTTGGCTGATTCAGACAACCCGTTCCATGCTTTAATGACAAGGAAGAAGGATGGTTTGTAGATATTTGTCCTAGCTTATGGAAAAAGAGATGTAGCATATTAAATAAAAGAAATGTGTGTATCGCACGGCCTTTGAGGCAAAGAAAAAATCAACTACCTAGGACTAACATAGACGGCGAAAACAAAATCTAAATCAACCACCGTGGAAAATAGTTGTGTCTGCGCTACATTTGGCAAAATATGTAGGTCTCAGCAAGGCTACGTAGCCACAGAAAATACTGCTTTCCTCAATAATTTTTGACACGAAAAAGCCTTTAAAAAAAGAAAATTAATTAAAAACAGAAAAAAAAGAGAAGGAAACTCATGGCAATATAAAGTCGTTTCTGCATCTCGTATATATGCTATGGATTACTGGTATGTGATGTGCTCTTCCATGCTGTACCTCCGCTTATGGGACTCTTAAATAGTATTTTATGTTAAGCTTTACTATTAGAATTCATACACGTCTATAATGGCTTTTCTTTGGGTCTCAAATGTGTGTCCCGCATCTTTTGAGAGTGTTTTCCAAGTGTCTCTTTCAGAGGCCCTCTGCTGACACCTTCTTCTGGGGCACCACACAAGATCTGTCAACCTTCTTTCTCCATTCTTCGTTGTCATTTGTCTTTGATCGAATTTAATTCTGTTGTTCTGTCTGAAAATATTGATACCTGCCTTTTTGCCTGCCTGGGTGGACCGCTTCGGGGGCCGATTTTGAGTTTGTGTTTCCACACAAACTAACTTTGTAGCCTTGTTTTCTTTTAATTGAATATTATGTAAGTCTATTTTTTTATTCGCTTCCAATGTTTATTCAAATAGTTACATCAGTATTAAACCATTTTGTATATAAGTAAAATATAAATAAACATTTATTGTAACCCCATGAATGTTTTTTTTTATCTTTGAGCAATTTATAGATGGTAAAAGAAAATAACAATTTTATAGCTAATATATTAAAAAGTTTACAAAGAGAGTTTGTGTTATTACTCCGTCGGATCCGCCTAATCGCAAGGAATATTCAAGATGTGATTTTTGTTTTGATTGTCAAAAGTAATAATGTTTCAAAGAATTATTTGGCGTTGTAAATTTTTTTTCTCTGTAAAATACTTTACATATTTCGGATGTTCCTTCAAAGTTAAAGATAATTTACCTCCCTTGTCCAAACCTTCCGCTGGACGATGGAGGATGGCAGTGAGCAGGCTATAAACCCAGGACTGTCGAGATGATCAGTCCAGCGCGCTAACCGCACGACCAGGCATTGCTGTTAACTTAAAAACAAGCTAATAGCCTATTATTGATAAAGAGATATATTACACATTACGGCATGACAACTACTGGATATGTACAATATGTGAGACGAGCGAGTTAAGAAAATTTTTGATATTGATTTGTAATGGAAAAAAAAAGAAAGCAAGGCATCGAGCTTGTAGTTTCGGCAACGTCTGCTCGATGTGCCAGCACAGTTACCAACAGAGCTATATTTTCAAGTAAATGAAACTGGGATGAGGATGTAGATCTACCTCAACTAAACTTCTCATATAGCACTCTTAAGATCTATATCTACTATATCTAGATCTAAAATATAAATTTGGAATAATGTAGATGTAATTTAGATAAGATTTATGTAAAAAAGAACCTACATAATATATCAATAAACTGAATAAAATTATTAAAACATTTTGTGGGAACCGACGAAACGTACAAAAATAAACCTCTTTTATTATGATGGGGGCATTGAACAAAAAATAAATAAATCTAATTATTTTTAAAATTTTTGAGGGAACTGATAGTACCCTACAGATGCTTGTCACGCTACTACACAATATTCGCTGTATAAAAAATCAATTTAAAAAAAATGTGCTTGATATTTACGTACAAAGTGCATTTTTAGCCTTTATAAACAAACATAATTGTTTTTTTTTAATTTTAATTTTAGAAGACACAGCTAATATTTATATTTGTTGTAAACATTTCTTGTACATTTTATAAATATATATGACAGTAATTCTGAACACACACATATGATTATATGTCCTGTTAACATATTTTTCACATTATCTCTTATATCTTATATGTATTGTTTTAGAATTTGTGTATTTTTATGAAAAAATCGCTTGCATAATTAATTTTATAAACTAAACTGTTTGCTTGTAGAATGGTGAAATAACATTTTTTATTTCCCGTCTTGTTTCTGACATCTGAGTGTGACAGACAGACAGACGGACAGACTGGCATTTTGCACAAACTAAATAGCGGATTTTCCCCTTAAGGGGGCCGCCAACAAAAAAGTAGATACTATAGTACACGTGTAAACTATGACTCATGTTTTTGTATTTGCATTATTACTATAGTCTTTTTTATTATTATCTTTATTATTATTTTGCATTCTAATAAAGTCTCGAGTTCAATGCTCAATGAATATGTCAGCAAATGATTTATGAAATAGAGTTTAAAAACTAAGAATCATAAAGTTTTAGATATCAGATTACGTTAACTCAATTATATCTTACCTAGCTTCATTTAGCATTTCTCTAACCTAATCAAACTTACCTAACTTAAACTTACGTAATACTAGCTCCCAGATATCCAAAAAACTCACCCGATGTAAAATTACTAATCAAGAATTAAGAGTGTCTACTGAATGAACAGAAGGTAATCTTATTGTATCTTTATAGACCTATCAGAATAGGATTTCGAAAATTTCCAATTACGCCATATTCTTAGAAAAAATTGGACAACACCGTTTTTTATTTTTAGAACTACATTTGTGAATGTTTCTGTTCAGCTTTAATGTGCAACACAAACGAAAAGGGTTTTGTTTGATTCGTGCTATTTATCAATTGACTTGAACTATATACATTTCTTGGCCCTATCTGACTCATCACAAATTCTCAAACTAGCCGTTGATGACAAATAAGAAAATGTTAACTTGTTATTATTTAACTTGTCTCTGAAAAAAAAAACTCGCCTAATTCACGATTATTCAGCAAACAATTTACCAAAAATGATTTTGTATTCGCAAATTCGACCCCATATGTTTTTGTTAAACCGTATTTTACATGTTAAACAGTACAAAATGATCCGCTTCTTGTCGAGTTCACCACCACCACTTAGTAACAGTTATTTTGGGGCGTAAATTTCTTTCGTTCCAGATATTTTATTTAATGTTAATTTTTATACAGATCTAAATCTAAATCTGTAGCATTTTACGTCTCTAGAGACGATCTTTTCCTTTAACAAATTTTTGTTTGACTTAAGAGGCCATTCCTTGATCATTCCTCAATCTAATGCTTTCCTAAATCTATATCTAGATTAGATCTCAAATGACGTATCCCGTAATTTTCAGAGTGAATGTGAGGGATTATTCTTGGATCAGATTATCAAATGTGTTTTTACAAAGTAGAAGGAACATCTGTATGAAAGCGTATGGACTAAAAAACGAATAGTGATGTTCCTTCATGCAAACTGTTTCGGGAGAACCAAAGCTTAAATGATTTAATTACAAGGACTTCTGTAATTTACAGGTATAAAAAATGTGTAGCCCGTAGGAGGGCACCATGGGCGTAGCAAGGATTTTTTCGGGTAGGGGGGATTTTTTTTCTCCCCCCCCCTCCCCCCTCCCCGCAAAAAAATTAATATGTATGTATGTGTGTGTATATATCATCTTTATTATATTCTGACCCATCATTCTTTCGGAAGACGTTTATTGTGCCCTAGAATAGGTTCTTTCCGGATTGTAGACTCCCCGCCATTACCAGCAAGGGGGTCTGTGGGAGCGCTAGGAGCTCACCCAGCGCGGGGCGGAGCCCCGCCGCAAAGCACTATTCCTGATATTGAAAGCCAACAAAATGCATATTCTGGGGTATCTACAGTGCATTTTACTGCCATTAAAAAGTTTTACTTCAAAAACCTAATATCCTCTCGATATACTCAATAATTGGTCTAAAGACTGAGGCATGTCCATCAACACAAAAAAGACAACATATACCATATTCTCACTGTCAACAAAACAACAAACAATAAAGTTAACATTAGACAAGGAAGCTTTAGAGAAAAATGACAGCCCTACATACCTTGGAGTCACCTATGACCCGAGACTAACCTGGAAAAGCCAAATAGATAAAACACAGAGTAAAAGCATCCAGAGACTATCCCTTCTTGAAAAAATTAGCTGGCACAGATTGGGGAGCTAATCACAACATCCTGAAAAAGACCTATACCAGTTACGTAAGACCTGTACTAGAATATGGTGCCACAGCATGGGGCTCAGCAGCCCAAACCAACCTAAGAAAAATAGACAAGGCTCAAAACATTGGTCTAAGGATAATGACAGGAGCAATCAAAACAACACCCATAAGAGGTATGAAGGAAACCGCTGCCCTGATCTCTCTGGATGAAAGAAGACAAATAAAAATCATTTCCCAATTCACTAAATTGGAAACCTTGGAGAGGCACCCACTCAGAACAAAAATCCACAAAACTGGCACAAAAAAAAACGTCTCAAAAGGACTAATTTCATACAGGAATTTCTAAACCTAAAAAAGAAACACCAACTTGAAAAAATTACTCTGGAATCCTCGAAACACTGTAATGAATCTCAACCATGGGACAAAAGCCCTCTTCCTACTATAAGGGACACAATTGAAAACATAAAAAGAAACTCTGATTACAGACCAACAGAGGTCAAGGAAATAGTGAACTGTTTTCTACATACCAATTATCCTAGCAATCAGTGGATCTGAGTTTACACGGATGGCTCATCCCATAAAGCCACCACAAATGGAGGAGCTGGAATACTTATCGAATGGCCAGATGGAGGAAAACTAGAAAAATCCATTGCAACTGGAGAGCTCTCTGACAGTCACAGAGCAGAAAGGGAAGCACTAGCACTAGCTGCTACCATGCTAGCAAACCATCCAAGTTCCCCACACAGTCAGATTGTTTTTCTAACCGATGCGAAAACAACCATCCAAAGCTTGCAAAACTCTGATTCCTCATATATTAAAAACCTCAAAACAGCACTTACAAAGCTCAACAAGAACAGCAAAAAAAACTGTTACTCAATGGATCCCAGTTCGTATAGAACTAGAAGGAAAGAGAAGGCTGACACACTCGGCAAGAGTGGGAGAACCAACTCACTAATAAACTCTGCACTCTATCCAGACGAATTGAAGAAATTAATTGTAAATAAAATCAATGAGAAATGGACGAGCTCTCATCCAAATCACAAGAAAGATGACGCTTACTATAAGCTATTCCGACAAGACCAACGACTAATCTTTCGACTCAGGACCGGACACAACAGAATGCGACAACACATGTACCGGAAGCTCAAAATTTGAGCCAGTGAAATCTTCCCATGTGGAGTATCACCAGAGAATACAGACCACGTCCTCCAAAACTGATCTCTTTACCAAGAGGCCCGTATAAGACATTGGCCCCAAAACACCCCCAATAGAAAGAAAACTATATGGAGAGCTCCCTGATCTGGAAACCACTGCGCAGTTCATCTCATGTATTGGTCTCTAGTCATCTGAACACTCCAACATAACAATGAGAACGAAGAAGAAGAAGAAGAAAAAAACCTAATGTGCTATTCTTACTGACTTAGACCCTCCGTACGCCGTTCGGCGCATTTGCCGTCAAGCTGTTTCCATAAAAATCTGTCACTGGAAATGTCTGAAACCTCTTCCCACCTGCTCTGAGGACCTCCATGAATGTGTGGCGCCAAGTTGTGCTAGGATGTCATCGCAACTCTTCTTATGTGTAATTCATTTTGTCGGAGAACATGTCCCGCAAACCTCATGCGACGCTCTGTCACAATCTTACTAAGGGGTCGACTCCCAGTTCGGCATAGGAGTTCCTTAATTTACACTCGATCTCTCTAAATGACTTCTAAAATATGTCTTAGCCATCTTAGTGTTTTTCAATTTCGGCAGATGACTATTCAATGCACTTTATTAATTGAGCCCCGCCACTGGTAGAAATTTGTAACCTCTCTTGAATAAACTCTTGGAATTAAGTGACTGTAGTTTGCTTTAGATTTTATATCGAAAAGGGGAGTTTTATCGTCAAAATCATCAAAATCCCATTTAGCTACGGTCATAGAATTTAGTAACTGTAGTTTGCTTTAGAATAATATTGAAGATAGATGTTTTCCACCTCAAAACGCTCTGTAGGGGGATTTTAAACTCAAAACCATCTGGATGGGTTTTAAACTTTAAAAAAAGCCATCTGTATGAGAGGGATTTAAACTCAAAACCCTCAATTGTCTTGGCTACGCTCAAATAATTTTAGTGTGTAATTTGCTTTTTTTATATTGAAGAGGTATTTTTTGCATCAAACCACTCTGAAGGGGTTTTAACTCAAAACTCCTTTTGGCAACGCTCATAGCATTTAGAGTGCGTAATTTCCTTTTTTCTTACATTGAAGATGTATTTTTTAGATTCAAACCACGCATATGTATTTTTTAGCTTTAAACTCCACTGGAGGGGTGTTTAAACTCAAAATCCCTTTGAATACACTCATAACATGTTGAGTGTATAATATTAAAAACAAAGCAAATATATTTTTTACCTTCAAACCCTGCTGAAAGGGGATTAAACTCAAAACTGAGTCAAAACCCATTTAGCTACGCTCATAACATTTTGAGTGCATAAGTCGCTTTTTTTTTAATGTTGAAGAGGTATTTTTAGCTTCAAACCACGCTGAAAAGGGGGGGGGGGGTTAAATTCAAAACTGAGTCAAAACCCATTTAGCTAAGCTCAGAATATTTTGAGTGCGTATTTTGCATTTTTTTTATTGGGTATTGAAGAGGTAGTTTTTAGCTTCAAACCCTACTGAAGAGGGGGTGGTGGTTGACTCAAAACCCTTTTGGCTACGATCATAGAATTTTGAGTGAGTAATTTTCTTTTTTTTCACATTGAAGAGAGGGTTTATCGTAAATTTTGGAGGGGGGTTAAATATCAAAATCTTCCTTAACTGTGCTCGTGAAATTTGGGGAATTGTCGTTTGCATTTTTTTTTTGTTTTGTTTTATAGAAGAGGGAATTTAACTGCGAAAACCCCTGATAGGGGGTTTTAAACTCGAACCCCCAGGTAGGGAGTTTTAAACTTAAACACCCAGGTAGGAGGTTTTAAACTTAAACCCTCCTGGTACAGGTTTTAAACTCAAAAACCCCTGGTAGGGAGTTTTAAACTCAAAACCCCCTGGTATGGCGTTTTAAACTGAAAACCTCATTGGTTGGGGTTTTAAACTCAAAAACCCCTGGAAGGGGGTTTGAAACTCAAAACCTCCTTTGATGTGCTGGGGCAAGTGATAGTTTAGTATTAACATCTCACCTAAAATAAACAAAATCAAAGCAAAACAAATTAGTCACTAAATTCGGTCCCCCCCCCCCCCCCGCAGAGTGGGGATTTCATTGGGGGGGGGGGGGGGTGAACCCCCCCTGGCTACGCCCATGGAGGGCATTATTATTTGCTGCGCATTACTGGCCTTTCAATTGAGGGATTTAAAAAAGTGATGAGCCAAAAAGTTCTTGGTTGGGAGTGTGAGGTCTTTCTGTCTGTGAATTTTAAATTTCAAAAACTAAATGATTCAACATAATTATTTGTAACGTTCTCAGAACAGATCCAATAGCTTCACTTACTCTTCTGAAAGCGACAAATTGTGTGTGTTAGATTTCTTATGCACAAAGTTAGTGTTTTTTTTAATACCATTGCAACCTTTTAAGAATAATAATAGAAGCGATAAAAAAAAACGGAAACAATAATCAGAATATCCCTATCATCATTTATATTTTCAATTTTTTTTAGCGTTCCCGAAAGGGGAATGGACTCTATTTGCTTTGTGTGGTTTGTCTGTCCGTCCGTCCGTCCCGTTTAGATCTCGTAAACCAGAAAAGATATTTTAGACCATTCAAAGTTCTGATGCAACGGCTACTTTTTTCTTTTCTTAAAGTGAAAATTTTAATTTTTAAAATCAAATATGCAAGCAGTTTTTTTTTTTCATAAAATTTCACCATTTTTACAACTATTCACTATTAACAGTAACAAACTCGAGTGGCTATTTAGTAAAGGAGATAACTATTAATCATATTTTTAACACATTTATGCAAACGATTTTAATTTTTTCACAATTTTTTAAAACATTGTGTTGAAAGTAAGTTTTGTCCTACTAACTACTACAATTACAAAAAAATCTTTACTTTTATTTTTGAAGAGAAAAAAAAACGATTATGCAAATAAATGGAAAAAAATATTAAAATAACAGTTAATAAGTAGTTTTTCCTATTATCGCTTGAACGGCAAAAGTGCACACCTGACCTGGAATACTGATCTAAAGGAAGGGGAGAATTTTTTTGTTTTTTTTTACTGAGATGGTTTTTTTTGTCTTGAGTCTTTGAATAAGAAATTTACCCTTTACAAAACAATTAGATCAATTAAACAATTATTATATGACATCGTTAGGCCACTTCATTTTCACCTATCCCTTGGTCTGCTGGACCGTTAGGGTACCACACAGGATCCTGCCAACCTTCTTTCTCCATTCTTCTCTGTTGTTTGCTTTTCATTCTGATATTCTTTCTGAAAGTATTGAAACCTGCTGTTACGTCTTCCTATTGGATGAGACTCTCTTTAGACATGAAGACGACAAATCACAGTCTTATAAATACTTTCATCTTTATTAACACTGAAAACACTTTCTTGTTCATATTCCTCCATTTTGGTTCTCTTCCCCTTTCAACACGCAATCGCAACATTCCACATTTACACTAAGATGCGCACGTAACACCTGCCTTTTTACCTGCCTGGGTGGACCACTTCAGGGGTCGATTTTGAGTTTGTGTTCCTACACAAACTGTCTTTGTAACCTTGTTTGCCAATGATATACTTATTTACGTATCTGCCTGTCTATCTGTCTCTCTTTCTATGTATATATATATATTTAGTGGGGGCCCTGGGGATTTTTAAACTCTCTTCACTCCTCCCCCACCCTAGCTACGCCACTGTATCTAAGCCTTTTTTATTTGACAGTAACCTCGCAGATGTAGTAAACATTCACAGCCTTTAGAATGTTTATTGTGTAAAAAAACAAAACAAATCATTGCCAGAATTTGTTTCAAACAAATGGTTTTGCACTAAGAGGACATCCAAATGTTTTTAAAAGATGTTAATTCTCTCCGCCCCCCCCCCCCCACCCACCCCCATTAAAAAAAAAACAACAGCTTTAGACTTCAATGAGTCACTTGGTATTTTCAATTTTTTCAATTTCAATTTTTAAAAAAATATACGATTGTCAAAACACGCAAACTAAAATTTCATAGTCATCTCACAAGGTCCTCAGGATTCGCAAAGAACTTCCAGCGGGGAGAGGAAGAAGAAACTGCAGAATGAGAAAGCGACTGGAGGACAACTTCAAAGAATGGACTAGGCAATGTTATTGAAAGAAATTCTACTTCATTGAAAATATAGAGAGGAAAAGATAAAGACGGTCGACATATCCTGGATAGGTCAAGGTTGGGTCTTACAACTCTCGCTGTGGTTTAGATAAACGACTAAGCGGATTAATTAATTTTTTACCTAACTAACCTGTTTAAGTACAGAGATTTCAGTAAGTCTATGTGTAGTAATTGAATACATGTGCATAGTATTATTTTATCCATAACAATTTTTTTGTATATTCTATTATAATATGCCATGCAAATAAGGAATCGCAAGACTATGAAAATGTTTGGCATGTGCATTTTCGTTTCCCGTTTTTAGTTTAGTGGCACAATTTTTGGGGATTGTTAAGTAACAGGATGACTAATACAATATGAATGATAGAGCTAAATCAGACGCCACGTAATACAGGTCAGGTGTTGCGTAGCAGAATGTGCTAATTATAGCTGTCATGTAATTCTAAGTGGGGCTTTCCCTAAGACTAGAGTTTTTGATTAATTAATCATTGTCTTAAATTGAGAACTTTAATTCAGTTCCTCAAATGAAAATGTCAATAATCTCCTCATTTACAGTACTCCATGCTCCTGTCCTATTTTTTCAACACCCATTCGCACCATTCCACACTCACACTACACTGCGCATGTAACATTCGCACCATTCCACACTCACACTACGCTACGCACGTAACAATCCCCAAACTAATATCAATGTCAGGATTTTATTTGCAACATAAATAATTAGATATAAAAGCCTAAATCTAGATTTCAAGTTTATAAACATATATGTTACGTGCGCATGTTAGTGTAAATGTGAAACGGTGCGAATGGGTGTTATAAAGGAGAAGAGAACCAATATGGAGAAATAGAAACTAAATAGTGTTTGAGTGTTCATGGAAATTAAATTAGTTATAAACGAGGACGTTCTTGTTTTAGTGTTCATGTACTGTTCAAAGAGTCTCATATTAGAAAGGAACATAACAATATATTTGATTAGACACATTAGGCTACATGTAGATATCAAACTTAAAAATATATACTAGATTAGATAGATTGGTATTATATGTACATTTGCACACTAGCGCGTCAGTGCAACACCGCTTGTGTTTACGTAATAAATTGATTTCCTAATATGTCTTCCTCTTAAACACTACTTTGTTATTTGTGTAACACAAATATTTTACATGGTGTCAGAGTAAAGCTTTAAAAAGCTGTCCAGACAAAGGTTGTTATTAATCTAATAATGTCTTCTTTTTATTTTGAGCAAACAATCTTGAATTGGAATGCAAAAGATCTATATCAAGATTTTATAAGGTTTCAACAGTAGATGAGCTTTTGTTTCAAAGGACCGTTAACTGGTGCCGATAGTAAACAAAAAGCCGGATGACTGGGAATGTGGATAGGTCAACAGGACCATGAAGTTTACAAAACTCTAAATATTACTGATAGTGAAGAGGGAGATCCGCAATTTCTGTTAAAGAAAATAGAAGACTACATAAGGCCAAGACAAAATAAAAGAGTGTCTAGATTTAGAGCACATCAGAGAAAGCAGGTAGAAGGAGAAAGTTTTGATAACTTTGTTAAAGACCTAAAGCTTCTCATTATGGACTGTAAGTATGACAATCCAGATGATATACTTATTGATTTTGATCATTAGTGGAGTCATACACGAAAAGGTACATTAAAACTACTTGATCAGGGACAGAAGTTGACCCTTAGCAAGGTTATAGAAATTGGACAACAATATGAATTGTCACAAAGCCAAGTGAAAATGTTTAGGGGCCAAGAAGTTCTAGCAATCAATAGACAGTCACACAATCTACTCAACCAGAAGTCTTATGTTAAAGACAACTCAGATAAATTATAAAGTAAATGTGGCAAGAACCACGAAAAGGGAAAATGTCCAGCAATAGGAACCACATGCAATTTCTGCAAGAAAAAAATCACTGGTTTTAAATGTGCAGAAAAAGACGCAACGTTAATCTGGTAGAAGATGACAGCCACAGTGATGAAAATGTTGTACCTGTTAGCACTGTAAGTAGCCAGTATAAAAAGAGTAAAATGGAGAACATTAATGTCGTTGACGACAAGTGGACTGTAAAACTAGTCGTGCAATGGCAAGACATTAATATTCCATATCGAAACTGGTGCAAGGTGTAACATTCTTGTCAATTATGAGTTTGAAAGGCTCAAAAACAAAGTAAAACTTGCTTATTCAGCAAAGTCACTCAAGTCTTACAGTAATCATGTCATTAAGCCTGTAGGAGCAGTGGCGCTACCTTTGAAAAATAATACCCAAGAATTGAAAGCAAGGTTTGAGGTAGTAGACCCTAATCTAGAGAATATTTTGAGTGGTGACACAGCAGAATGATAGGACTACTACAACGAACTGAACTTAAAACAAATGAATATACAGATGATTCAGTGCATTTGATCTCTGTAAGTGATTTGAAATACAGAGAAATTCAAGACTGTACAAGCAAAGAACTTTCAATGCTTAGGGAAGTAATTATGACTGGTTGGCGAGACTCCAATTGAAGTCAGGCCATATTAGGATTCAAGAGAACAGTTATCAACTTCGGATGGTATTATTTACAAAGGTCCGAGAATAGCTATGCCACCAAGCTTACGTAAATACATGCTAAATCTGATTCAAAAGTCTCACTTAGGAATAGTAAAGTGTAAGCAGAGAGCCAGAGAAGTCATGTATTGGCCAGGCATGAATCCAGACATTGAAGTGACAGGGATTGTGGGTTAGGTGTGCTAAACATCAAAATCAAAATGTGTCAGAAACGCTAATGAATACCAAGACACCAGGCCTTCGCTACAGTATGGTTGAGTGTGATCTGTTTAACTTTGAGGGGAAAAAATGGGCTTCTGGTTGACTACTTCTCAAAGTTTATTGATGTCTAAGAACTGTCTCAGGAAACTACATCAGATATCATCAAAGCAATGAAGAGTATATTCACATGCAATTGAATACCTAGTAGACTAAGGTCAGATAGTGGGCCACAGTTCGCTTCAAGAGAATTCCTGAATTTCTGTAAATCATACGTAATATAGTATGAAATATCGAGTCCTCATTTTCAAAGTTCAAATGGGGAGGCTGAAAGACAGTGAAAAAACTGTGGAAGAAAAGCGAAGACAAATATCTGTCTGTCTACTCCACTGTCTAATATTTATTTGTCGCCAGCACAATTACTCATAGGACGCCGACCCAGAAATTTGTTGCCTTCGAGCGAGGAAATACTCACACCTAAGAGAAATCTCAAGGTGGGGAAGAAACACTTTGACTCCGAGAAACAGTCTCAAAAACATTATTATGACAAGAGGAAAGAAGTTAAGAGTCATAATCTACTACAAGACAAAACGGCAGTCAGAATGCAACTAAATTCTAAGTGAAAACCAGGAACAGTAGTTTCGAAACATTCTAAGCCTAGATCATATAATGTCAAAAGTGGAAATCAGGCCTACAGAAGAAACAGGAAACACATCAGAAAGTCTTCTGAGAAAGCAAACAGATTTGCCAATAATTATGACTTTCCAGAGGACATCTCAAACAACTAGAACCACAATATCTAGAGAGTCCAAGATTACAAACTACACTAGATGCAGAGCCGTCACTACACACTGCTTCTTCTAGCACCACTAGACCACATGAACCTTACGTAACACGCTCAGGCAGAATAGTTAACAAACCCAAGAGACTTGATTTGTGAATTGACTTTTTAGTTGACTAGTCTGTTAATTATTCTGATAAATAGATTTTCTGAATTAAAGAAGAGAGATGTAACACATTGGTATTATATGTAGGCTACAATTGCACACTAGCGCGTCAGTGCGACACCGCTTGTGTTTACGTAATAAATGGAGTTCCTAATATGTCTTCCCTCTTAAACACTAGTTTGTTATTTGTGTAACACAAATATTCTACACCTACATCTAGATTTCAAACTTACAAATACCTATAGTAGTTTAGATAGCTAAACCTACATCTAGATTTCAAACTTAACAAATAGGTCACTAAGTTCAAAATCAAAATCTATCTAACAAACTTTGTTGTTAAACCAATTCTCCAATTAGTACTTTATATCACTGAGCTAACAAGCAAAATATTTATAAAATACTTTAAGAAAAATTGTATTGAGTAAATGGGGAGCACTGTATAATAACTCTCAGATCTCAATGCAGCGGGTTTCGCCTATCATTTGTCGATATAAAACAAAATTAATTATTACCACTTATTGATTAACTAATTGGTTTATTTTTTAATGTGTCATGTGTTGTCATCGAGAATGAATAATTATGCAGAATTTCACCTTGTCCGAGAATGGGAAGTGGGAGGAAATAAAAGTGTAAAAGCATCCACCCAGACAGACAGACGGAGTGAGTTAATATAAACTTTGTAATAATGGATTTTACTAAAGGATTGCCAAGACTAAACCAAACTCTAATCACCAGTTCTTCTATGTATGGAAAGTCTTAAGCACACACATCAACCAGAACCCTGTCATGGCCTGCGTTCTGGGCTGTAGAAATGACTCACTGCGTATATGTGCACTTCAGCTGAGTAAAACGTGCACAGGTCAAATAAAGATGGGGTGGGATGAACCGCTATCTAAGTGACACAAATAGAAACACGTAAGCCATCTTAAGATCAACAGTTTATAGCGAGATTTCTATTACTAATTTTTTACAAAACTTATGTCTTCTCACTTTGTACCGGTAAAGTTTACTTTTGGTATTCAAAAAATGGAAATAAATGCATTTTTTTTTTAGAGATGTAGCTGTATATGTAGAGTTATTTCACTTTTTACTTTTTTTGCACGTGTTTTTCTCCCATTTTCCAATCTCGGATCAGTTCGAAAGTTTACAAATTTATTCTTAATCGATTGCAATACATGAATCAATAAAAAAAAACTAATTAGTTAAATAGTGGTTATGAATTAGTTTTGTTTTAAATACAAAAAGACAGCCTATTCCTACAGTATTGAGATGCATGGCAGTACCTTTAGATAGCTGCGTTTTTTTTTCTTTTTTAATATTTTGCTTTTTTATTTTTTCAGTTCCAAAAAATACCGAAGGGCCAATTCAGCTTGACAAAGACCTACCCCCAGGCTGTGATTAAGATAGGAGAATCCATAACCACACAGATTGACACATTGACCATACCACCTCTCCTTCTTCTCTAACTCAGAAGAAAACGCCACAGAACACACCTGCAAAGAGGCAAGAAAGCTCTGTTGTCATGCTAAAGAACAGATTCTCTGTGCTCGCTGATGAGACTGAGCAGCATGTTAAAACCAACACTCCGGGAGAACCCGGGCACATTATGTCTGACTCAGGTACTCCTCAGAGAACCCAGCCAGACATCCCAAGCTCTACCGAATTAGAGGTTAACCAACTCCCTAAGGGGAGAAATCAAATCAAAGAAGACACCCGAAGTGAGGGAGGAAGAAACAGCCTCCGCTCTAACCGTAGGGGTCTCCCCACTATAGAGAGAAAAGGGGGGGTGTCCTCTTCTCCTTCCAAACCCAAGTCTAAAAATACAAAAATGACTGGAATATAGGGAAACCCCTCCGCGGGCCTCCCAAGGCCTAATAGCTCCTAGTTGGTTATTTATAATTCCAGGAATGTGCAGTGGAACTGTAGGGGCCTCAATGACAATTATGAGAAAAAACAGCTACTGATGGACTCGGAGACTCCTGTAGCTGTCTGCTTACAGGAAACATTACTGAAAGATAACATCAGTTTCCTAAGCTACAGCACTTACAGCAGGACTGTTGAGGATGCGGGGAGAGCATCAGGTGGAGTCTGTATCCTTGTGAAGGACAGCGTCCCCACATGAGAGGGTAGAGCTACAGACCACACTACAGGCCGTAGCAGCTAGGATAACCCTATACAAGGCTATCACTTGCTGCAGCCTGTCTCTACCTCCAGGCGCTCCATTGAGCGCAACAGACATGGAGAACCTCATAAAACAACTCCCTCAGCCCTATATGATTCTTGGGTATTTCAAGGCCCATAACCCTTTGTGGGGATCCAACAATACTGACACATAAGGGCGTATGCTAGAGGATATTTTCCTCCAGCATGATTTATGCATACTTAATGATGCATCACAGACCTACTTGCACCCAGGAACTGGATCTCTCACGTGCATTGACCTCACCGTCTGTGTCCCCGGACTTCTGGACGATTTTAAATGGTTGGTAAGCAATGATCTACGGGGAAGTGATCACTTCCTAATCATCATTACTAACAATCTCCCCTCATTGGGACGACCTCAGCGGTGGAAACTGAATAAGGCCGATTGGGAACAATTCCAAAAAAGATGCTCCGAGGATATCACAGAAAATATCCTTAATGAACAGAATCCAGCTGATAAAACTTTGCTAGCAAATTACTTAATATTGCCCGGAAAGTTGTTCCCCTAACCCCCGCAAATTCAAATCGGCCTTGCAAACCATGGTTTGATACAACTTGCAAAAGTGCTATAGGCGATAGAAAAAAAACGGCTAGCTGTATTTATAAAGAATCCTTCTCAGAAAAATCTAAAGCAATTCAGGATAGCTAGAGCGAAGGCTAGACAAACCATATGGTCAGCCAAAAGGAATTTCTGGAGAAAATTTTTTAGCAGTCTGGATGCCGAAACTTCTGCTAAAGAGATTTGAAAGGCAGTAAGGCGGATCGAAGAGAAAAAAAACTAATGCAATAGGGCATTTGAAAAACCAAGGACGAACTGTTACGTCCCCCAGAGATAAAGCTTACTGATGGCATCCTCAATAGCAGATAAATCATCCACTGCACTCTATACGCCAGAATTCCAAAAAGTCAAAATAAGGGAGGAAAGACAGCCCATTGAATTCAGATCAGAGAACAATGAAGACTATAACAAACCGTTCTCGCTTAAAGAACTGAGGAACTCGCTGAACAAATCACATGACACAGCGCCAGGAGAAGATTAAATCCATTATCAGTTCCTCAAGCATATTCCCGAAACCTTACTGGCAACCCTACAAAAGATGTATGGCAAACAGGGGCTTTCTCTCACAGCTGTGAGAACAAAGATGGTCAGCTTATTACAGAAAACAGCAGGGTCATTGAGAGATGGGCTGAATACTTTGAGGAGATCCTAAATACCACTGAAGATGGAGACAATGGAGAATATGAACTGCCACATGGGGGACCAGATCCCTTAGTGAACCCTCCAACACTCATTGAAACATCAGAAATAATTAGGACCATGAAGAATCACAAAGCACCAGGAGAGGACAAAATCACAGCAGAACTAATTAAACATGGAGGGAAAGACTTACATTCCCAAATACACAGACTAATATCAAGAATTATGGAAGAAGAAGTAATACCAACAGAATGGGAAACGGCTCTTATAACACCAATACACAAAAAAGGATCCAAGTTAAAGTGCTGTACTTACAGAGGAATCTCTCTACTAAATGTGACTTATAAGATACTGTCTAGGCTTATAACTAAGAGACTTAGAAAATATTCAGAAGAAATCTTAGGTGACTACCAATGTGGTTTCAAACCCAACAAATCCACAACCGACCACTATTTTACATGCAATATCGCTTGCACTTATGGCCGTCAAAGCATTAGAAAGGAGAAAAATTATCCTTGCATTGCAAGCTTTGGGGCGATGAAGACTGACATTTCATTGGCACACTAAAGCCTAAAGCTTTTGGACCAAATAAGAGCTGACAATAGGGATGTCACCTTCATCTGGATCCCCTCCCATGTGGGCCTAGAGGGAAACAAAAGGGCAGACAGAGAAGCAAGGAGAGCCCTAAATCAAGCAGTGTCAGGGACCCAAATTCCCTGCTCGGACCTAAGAAAGAGTATTGCCTCTGCCACCTATCGAGAATGGCAGGATCGATGGGAGGCTGAAATCCACAACTAACTCAGATTGTGGCGGATGTCAGGTGGCGCCGTTCACACATATTCGTACATGGAGTAACCAACTGTCACCATTCGTCCTTCCTGTTTTGGCGCTAGAGAACTTTCCTCTAGCACTAAAGTGGGGACTAAGACTAAGACTAAGACTAAGACTGCTTTATTGATCCTTACGGAAATTTGTTGTGATTACAAGGACTCTTTTCTCATATAAAGACAACACGACAGAAAAATACACATAAATACAATAGACAACATAAAGAGTTCATTCAGCGAATACACACAGGTATCTTGGTGCATTTCATGTTCCCTGATCAATGAGTGGCGGTGATAGAGTCTGACCGAGTGAGGTACGAACGAGTTTTTGTACCGTCCGTTCTTATTTTATTGACAGCAGTCGCCCACCTCGCGACGACCTAACGTAGTTCTGATGGAGCGGGTGGCCGTTGTCTTCCAAGATTTTTTCGATTTTTCTTAGCCACTTTTGTTCAAAAAGTTCCTTTAAATGTGGTAATGTTGTGAGTGTAATTTTTGATGCTTTTTTAATGATGTTTTCTAGCCGTCACAACAGTTTAGATGAGGCGTCACCTTGCCAACAACTTATTCCGTATGTTAGCAGATTTTGTATGGTCGCCCCCCCCGTAAAAAGTCTCAAGATCTTGTTTAGTTTAAAGCTATTGAGTTTGTATAGAAAAAAGAGTCGCTGGGCTGTTTTGTTTGTCAGAGTTCCAAGGTGGTCTTCCCATGAAAGCTTGTTGTTGATGATAACGCCTAGATATTTATATGCCTTTACTTGTTCTATAGATGTAGTGTTTATTTGCATTTCACGTATAGTTTGTTTTTTCTTTCTAAAATCTATTATAAGTTCTTCAGTTTTTGTTACATTCAGTTCTAGAAAGTTGTCGGTGCACCAGTTTGTAAACTCTTCTATCGAGCTTCGATACTGAGTTTCGTCTCCTGAAATAAGACCATGGCAGTATCATCAGCGAATTTAATGAGTTTGAGTCATAGATGCTTCTTATGTCATTAGTGTAAAGAGTGTATAGTACAGGAGAAAGTACACAACCTTGTGGAGCACCCGTATATAGTACTCGAGTTGACGATTTGGTGTTGTTGACTTTAACATACTGGGGCCGTTGGGTTAAAAAGTTTAGAACCCATGCTTGTAAGTAAGGGCTTACATTTAAGTTACTCAGTTTGTTTATCATTAGATGTGGCTGTATGGTATTGAAAGCCGAGGAAAATCTACGAAGAGGTCTCGTGCATATGTTTTGGGTTTATCGAGATGCTTAAAAAGCTGGTCCAAAAGCAATAGAATGGCATCCTCAGTTCCTCTAGCTGCTTTGTATGCAAAGGAGTGTCTCTCCAAAATAGGGCTCTACAGTTACTTGAAAAAGTGCTCTACGAGATGAATCATAGTGGCTCTACGACTGAAGGAGGCTAACAATGTTCAAAGTATTCAATGAATTAAATAAGCATCCTATTAATGGTTGGACTACGGACATTGTGGGTGAAAGAAGGTTTTTCCTTTGATCAAATGTCACTGGCATTCTATCTAAGTAGTCCGCATTATTATTAAATTATCATTAAATCTCAAATGTAATTATTTCGTATTTAAAAGTTAAGCATTCATTCTTTTCGTTATAGTGAAGTAAGACGAAAGAAATAAGAGCCGTCAGACAATTGTTTATAGGTGGTAAAACATGATATACATCTGAAAGAAATCCATTTTGTCTGAGTCGAGTTTCACTCATTGAGATCCAAAAGTCATTTCTATAGAAACGTTTTGTTTTAGGACTGAAACAAAAGTACAGTCACGTGATTAACAACGTCACAACTACGACTGTACCAGTCACGTCCACAGGTTGTCTGCTTGAATGTTCTACTTTTACGTCATCAGCATGTCTCATTTTATCTGGTGTTTAACAATAGCATACGTCACAAGCAGATCACAATGGGCGGGGGTGAAAGTGATCACGCAACACACACACACACACTCGACTTACAATACCATTTAAAAAAAAGACGGAGTGTACACAACTGTAAACTTTTTAGCGGCCCCCGAACGGTTTTTGTGAAATGTCTGTCCGTCTGTCCGTCCATCCCGTTTAGATCTCGTAAACTAGAAAAGATAGTAAAAATCAGACATCACAATATTTTAGACCATTCAAAGTTCTAATGCAACGTCTACTTTTTCTTTTCTGAAAGCGAAAAATCAATTTTTTAAATCACTTATGCAGGCAGTTTTTTCATAAAAATACACCCCTTTTACAATTATTAACTATTAAACACTCAAACACTTGTGGCTCTTTATTAGGGGTCTGTTTTCCATATTTTGAACACGTTTATGCAAACATTTGTAGATTTTTTTATCAAAAATTGTTGTTTTTATATTTGTATTGTTAAGTTACGTAAGTTCTGTTATACTAAGTACTATATTTACACACAAACAAATTGTTTATATATTTTTAAGAGAAAAAATCTATTTAGTATGCATTTTAAGTTAGACATAATTTGAACGAATAGTAATCTTGTAAACTGCATTTTGTTATTTTGTTCTACAAAAGGTAGAGCATCCCACAGGTTGAGCACTCTAAAAACAATTATATCATATATATATAACACATCAGTTTGGTCAGGGGAGGCGCGGTGGCTGAGCGGTAAAGCGCTTGGCTTCTGAACTGGGGGTCCCGGGTTCGAATTCTGGTGAAGACTAGGATTTTCAACTTCGGAATCCTTGGGCGCCTTTGAGTCCACCCAGCTCTAATGGGTACCTGACATTAGTTGGGGAATAGTAAAGGATGTTGATCGTTGCACTGGCTACATGACACCCTCGTTAACCGTAGGCCACAAAAAACAGATGAACCTTACATTATCAGACCACAAGGTCTGAAAGGGGAACCAGTTAGGGCAGGTTCACATCTAGCTTTACATTCACTTTCACCTATCCCTTGATCTGCTGGACCGTTGGGGTACTACACAAGATCTGTCAACCTTCTTTTTCCATTATTATCTGTCATTTATCTTTGATATAATTTCATTCGGATGTTCTTTCTGAAAATATTGAAGCCTGCATGGATGGACCACTTCGGGTGCCGATTTTGAGTTTGTGTTTCCACAGAAACATTCTTTGTAACCTTGTTTTTTAATGTGTTTAATAATATAAATAACTGTGTACTAAAGTAATTGAAACACTCTTTTTGTTTCGCTACCCACCCCATCCCTTTCTCCAGTCTTAAGTTTCGCGTGGGGCGCAGGTCCACTAAAAAAATCCAGGACTTGTCTCAACACATAAAACAAAGGATTGAATTTACAATTTTTATTGTACACTTTCTCTCTTCTCTACAATGAACCTTCCCCCTATTTTAAATGTTGAGTACATTTGCCTAGGAAGGAGTTTTTTTTGTTTTTTTTTTGTGGGGGGGGGGGGGGGTGAATACTTGGGAGGGAGTGTATGTTTTTCTTTGCACACACAAAAATAAGTTTTTGTTTTTTCCCCTGTGTTCGAAATGTCAAAACCAAATGTATCTGCTGTATCTCCTCCCCCTGATATCCTGTTCTACATCTCCGGTTTTTTCTGCCAACGTTCAACAAAATGCATGTCACGTGTCTCCTAGTCACTTCACTTTAGTAATGGAGCCCAGCGACTTGTAGATAAAGAGATTCAATTTTAAAATATTTTATTTGGGTCGTGGAAACATATGAAACTTTTGGAATTCGGTAACAGTAGTTTACTTTAGGTTTTTTTTCAGTCCGGTGCTTGAATACTATTATATTTATATCATATCGAGTTTTGCTTAAAAGGAATGGAGGGGGGGGGGTTAAAGGGAGAAAAAAAAACATAGCTACAATAATTCAATTCGGTAAACACATACCTTTGCTTTAGATTCTTTTTTTTTTTGGAAAAAGAAGGGCCCCTCTCCAATTCCCATAAGTGACTTTAGTTAAAGTCTACTTCTTTAGTATTTTACCCACCTTTTTTTAAAGTTATTATTTCTAATGACAGCCTCACTCCTCAAGAGCAAATCTTTCAGAATGAACATGAACACTGAGAAGTATCTACACCTAGAGAAGAATTACATTAAAGATCTAGATCTGTGAAAAAGTATATATATGTATATATAAATGGTACAAACGAAAGCTAAGCACCAAAAAAAAAGTGTTTAGTGCTTATTATAGCATTATTATTTTATACTTTATAAATTCAATTATCGGCTTTCAAATACATAGTTGGTAGAAATTAGAAATTAAAAAATCATTTTTGGTAAATTTAACTTCTGCCGTTTCGATCTTGAAAATGGCTTAGTTGTCCTAGATCCTAAGTGAGAAATAATAGGTTACATTTTCGTATTCTGTCATACAAGGCAATTAGGAGAATTACTGATTATTATGAGCTAGTTAGAAGCAAAGACTTGCGTTTTCTCTTTCGGCCTATTTAGGCTGTATTTTTGTTTCGTCTATTGCGCCAATAGTCGATGGTGACTTTATCGGGATCCCCGAAAGATAGCTTCTATTTTAAGTAAGACTTATAATATTGTTACGAATCTCACTATCCAGGCTCTCTGCAAACTGCACCATACACCACCAACTTAAAGAACTTGACAACTCAGGGCTCCAAAAAAACGTAACACTTTAATAGTTGAATAAATCTGAGCCAATACTGTACAATTGGCAACACGTACACTGTACAAATATCTCTCCGATAACACCGTACCGACGTATCAACTCTTGCACTGGCCTCTATGCCTCGTTCCGGGCTTGCATTGGCTTCAACAGTTCAGGACTGACTTCACACACTGGGCTCGTTGTGTCGGACTCGATCACAGACCAAGATCAAGACAGTACTCCGCACTGAACCGTCGTAATGCTCCGTACAGAACCGCACCACTGAACCTCACTGAACTGTGTTCTGAACCCCTTTTCTGAACCGTCTTGACTGCGACACCTCCGCTCTTTATATTGGGTCCCTGATGGCCTTCTCGAACCGGACGGAACATCGCTCGACGTTTCTAGTTTCGTCACATGACTACATCCCTCGTGACGCTCCTGAGCTCTGATCACGATGCCGATCCTTCCCGAACCGTCATGTTGACACTCGTCTCGGCTGACCGTCGTAACTCGTCACGGTTGACCGCTCGTCTTGCGCTGGCCTGGGGCGATTTGCGTCGGCTGACTACACACATACCACTACCCCCATCTGTGCTACCATCAGGTTTATAACATAATGTAACGTATGGATCTGTGTAAAGTGCTCAGGTTAATAGAAAAGTATCTACGTACACGCCATAGAGATTAATGTTGTCATTTGGTAGGCGTAGCACTAGGTTCTGGAGGTTTCTACTCATTAAAGTAGGTCTTTTGATAGGAAACTTTTTTTTTACAACGTTTAAATCTTTTATATCTTCCTTCAAAACCCTAGCACTAAACTTAGCATTATAAGTAGTCTATAAGATCTCCTTTGGAATCCTTCCAAAACCCCAACACTAAACTTACCATTATAAGTAGTCTATAAGATCTCCTTTGGAATCCTTCCAAAACCCCAACACTAAACTTACCATTATAAGTAGTCTATAAGATCTCCTTTGGAATCCTTCCAAAACCCTAACACTAAACTTAGCATTATAAGTAGTCTATAAGATCTCCTTTGGAATCCTTCCAAAACCCTAACACTAAACTTAGCATTATAAGTAGTCTATAAGATCTCCTTTGGAATGATTCCATAACACATACGAGACAAAAAGGCTATTTAATATTTCCTTTGACTTTAACAGGTTAGATCTCCAAGTTGGTTAGTTCCCAGTTTCAGGGCCGCATCAGGCGAAGGGCCGACTTGGGCCCATGATTTTTAGGGACTCGTACAGGAATCACACAATATTTTTTTTTTAGATAAACAAGGTTACAAGGACAGTAGGAGTGGAAACACAACTTCAAAATCGGCCATCGAAGTGGTCCACCTAGAGTCTTCACCATGATTCGTACTCGGTACTTCCAGTTCCAAGTGCTTTACCCTCAGCCACAGCATCTCCATATATTCATTTCGTGTACACTTATATTTTTTTAAAAAAATTAATTATTAACCTTATACATAAACATGTAATAAAGAGAAACTAAAAAAGATTTATTCTTCTAACGAAATTAGATAAATTGGCTAAATGAAAAAAAAATTCCTGACCTACTTTAATCTACAGTTGTGTATAAATGACTTAACTGTCTTAACAAGACATTCCCCTCGCAAATAAAAAAGTTAATATCTCCATAGTCATTTTTCATACAAACTAGACATAGATCTAGCTAGATCTAGACCTAGTTTTAAGTCTAAATATAGATTCAAGATCTAAGTCTAGATCTAGAAGATCTAAGTCTAGATCTAGACTTAGATCTAAGTCTAGATCTAGAATTAGATCTAAGTCTAAAACTAGAACTCGTGTAAATTTACACGTTTAATCTTATAATTATTAGACCCAGGCCAATGTTATGATCATAAATAGTAGGCCTTTTATTACCGGGTAATTGTGTACTATGCATTGGTACAAAAAATTGCATCTAAAGTCACAATGGTAAAAGTGTGAATGGTTCATTATTATATATATTTTCCATTTATTTACATACTCATTGAATAGAATATTGATTTAAATGTTGTTTTAAAAAAATAATTTTTGATACGAACTTCGTTTTAGTTATAAGTTTCAAAAATAACGAACTACTTTTATAGCGCGCAGTTTTGACATAGGGGCCTACACTTGACAGTCTAAATAAGACTAAATAGAGCACAGATTTAGATATATTTATAATATATATATATATATATATATATATATATATATATATATATTATAAATGTATTGATAATTTGAACAAAATGTTAATTATTATGGCAATAATTTATCTTCTGACAGCTTAGGGGTGCAGATTTATTTATTATGTAAACAATAGTATCACATTAAGAAATGAATCACATACGAACAGCATAGTAGGCCTACACCATTAGTAATGGTATTACCCAGTAATAAAAGGCATACTTTTCATGATCATAACATTGTCCTAGGTCTAGTAATTTTAAGATTAAACGTATAAATTTATATGTGTTCTAGTCTAAATATAGTAGATTCTATATTAAGATTCTATATCTAGTTCTAGATCTAAAATTAGATCTATTTCTAGATGTAGACCTAAATCTTAATCTAGATTTAGATCTAAAAATAGGTGTAGATCTAGCTAGATCTATGTCTAGTTTGTATGACAAATGACAATGGAGATGTTAACTTTTATTTGCGAGGGGAAAGTCTTGTTGTACACAATTGTAGCTTAAAGAAGTTCAAGAATTTTTTTTTTTCGTGTTGCCAATTTATCTGATTTTGTTAAAGGAGAAAAAAATATTTTTTAGTTTCTCTTTATTACATGTATCATGTTATTAATTTTAAATGTATGGATAAGGTTAATAAATATTATTTTAAAAAATAAATAAGTGTAGACTAAATGAATATACGGAGATGCTGTGGCTGAGGGGTCAGACACTTGGAACTGGAAGTCCCGTGTTCGAAACCTGGTGAAGACTCTAGATGGAGCACTTCGGGGACCGATTTTGAGTTTGTGTTTCCATACAAACTGTCTTTGTAACCTTGTTTTACACTAAGTATTTAGCCCTATCCTAACAGAAAAAACCTCATTAGCTAATAACAATAATTGTACTTATCCTTACATCTCTACCCCAATGAGAGCGATCATTGTTAAGTTGCTACTTTGAAGTGAATTGATTTGACGGTACGGCAATTGGCTACTCAGAATCCAGGGGTCCCAAGAGAAACTGCCCGCGGGCGCCTATGTTAACAACACCCAAGCAATTCACTTTCTTTGAGAACTTTCAATTTTTAAGTATAAGTAAATTTTAATGTATTTTTTAGTGACACTTGAAACGAGACACCAAGAAGCTTGGTTGACAGGAATGGGTTAATTACATTGTTTTATATGTGTCAATAATGACTGGGTTAAAAAAAATTGTTTTATATGTGTCAGTAATGAATGGGTTAAATACATTGTTTTATATGTGTCAATAATGAATGTTATACTTCACTTTATTCTAATGACAATTATATGCATTAGGAAGTCCTAGCAGGCATTTCTGCTTATCAATGGTGTAAGATTCTAATCGTTCTTGACCAAGAGCGTCATTGTAAAGAAGAGGAAATAACTGTGTAAATTTTAATGTTATACAATATTCTAAGTAGTCCCCCTTTATGAACAAACAAAAAAATAAAATTTTCGCCTGCACGTAAGACCCCTTTCGTCAACTAGATTATTTTTTAAAATATATTTAATGATTTTTAGAAATGCTACTATATTATGATATATTTGTATATCAAGATATTTAAATTTTTAAAAAAATAAAAGAAAAGTTTTATATTTTCCGTAATGTGAACGAAATTTTAAAAAATAACTGCAATGAAAATTTTCCAATGACATATTTAATTATGGTCGTCGCGTTTTACAGTTATGAATTCAGTCTGTGTTATACAATAATTATACTCAACATTGATGATATTCTTTGGACATTTCAAATTACTGTCTGATTTAGGTGTCCACCAAACAAACCGGTATGATTCCAGAATTACCAAAAAAGAATCATGAAGCTACCACCCCACCAAAAAAAAAAAAGAGACAAAAACTCCCCCCCCCCCCCCCCCCCCCAAAAAAAAAAGCATTATTCAGGACTGCCTGGCCTTGTGCGATACTTCGTGCGGCTGACCTGCAAGGCTCTCTCGCTCATATTTTGTCACTTTTGTATTCAACAATGTTTTACAGTTTCACGTGCTCGAGTGCTGTCTTAGAATATACCTTTAAGATCCGCCTGACTTAAGTTTCGTCCTAAGTCTCTAGTACACTTTTTGCTGATGGATGCGAGTCATGGTATATTGAAATGGCAATTAGATCACGATTATTACATCACCACACTGGATTAACACATTCTGAAACTCAATACGTAACTGTCCAAAACTGCAACATTTCATTTTTGATGCTTTTGTAAACCTTAAACAAATATTGTGTAAGTCAACTTTAACTGTAATTACATTAGTCGCTGTATCCAACCTCTTCTCAAGACTATCAGCAGTCTCCTACCCCTGTCAGAATCCAAGTCTCAGTAATGCATTGAACCTCCCAAACAATGCGCCCTCTTCAGTTCTATTTTGTCTACTATCTGTAAAATATGTCACATAAAAAAAGCAATATAGCTTTAGAATTGAATTTACTGTTCAAAGTTTAGTTACACATTTCATTACACTGCACTTATTGAACTTATTTACACATGTACTAAAATGTTGAAAAGCTTTTTATGAGTGCAAGTGCATAAATATCAAAGTCTAGCCAAGTGACCTTCACATTTTATAAAATAATACTTACAAATCCTTTAGTTTCCTATATTACTGTCCGACAGGCATCCTGTCCATCTCATGACACATTCCGGCCAAAATGTTTGATTTTGTGTTCTAATCAGTCTAACCTAAACATAGGTAATCAATACATGAATCAATGAAAACAATTAACCAATTAGTTACTGGTAATGATTTATTGGTGATTAATTAATTTTTTTTTGTTGATATCAAAATAAAGGGAATAAATGCTACTTGATGAGAGATGAGGATGTATATCTGGATTAGAGACGCAAAAGCTAGTCATATATTCGACAAAAATCAAAACTTCTTATTCATCAAAGGAGCTATTTAGGATCACCGCTGAAATGTTAGGGGGAGCAAATAATGATCGTTTGCCGTCATCTATCCCAGTATCTGAACTCCCTGATTCCTTCAATAGATTCTTCATTGGCAAGATTGAGCAGATCAGAAATAACATGCCATCGCTCTCATCATAGCTTGACCAATCTCCAATCTTTCAAAATTCTCCTTTTTGAAAGTTTCAGCGTGTACCTGAAGATTATATCAAAAGTATTCTTTTAAAGATGCCAAATAAGTCATGTGACCTTGATCCCATCTTAACTTCCTTGCTCCTTGAATGCTTGGATGAGCCTGTACCCACAATTACTAGCATTGTGAACTCTTCACTGACTTCAGGCATTATAAAACAGCAATTTAAGCATGCACTTGTCAGGCCCTTATTAAAGAAATTAAGTCTTGACCCAGAATGTCTAAAAAACTATCGACCAGTATCAAATCTTCCCTTCCTGTCAAAGCTTCTGGAGCGCATCGTGTCAGCGCAAATTCTTTCTCATCTTGAACACTACTGTCTCTTGAAAAAATTTCAATCTGCTTATAGGAAGTGCCGTAGCACAGAGACAGCAGTGGTCAGGGTACTAAACGACTTACTTCACAATTTTGACATAAGCCACATATCAATTCTTTCCATGCTGGACTTGTCCGCAGCCTTTGTTACGCTAGACCATGCAATTATGATGGCCAGATTCTGTGCAGCTTTTGGTTTAGGAGGAATCATCCTAAAGTGGCTTGCATCCTACCTGACTGAACGCACCCAAAATGTCGTTGTTAACGGGACAGAATCAACAAGTTTACTCTTGAATTACCGAGTACCCCAAAGATCAGTTCTAGGCCCAGTACTGTTCACTATGTATGTGTACATGTCCACTCAGCGGTGTCATAGGGATAACCGGCATCTTATACTACTTCATTGCCGATGACTCACATTTATACGATTCCTCAGTACCACCAGAGGTGTCGCATCTGGCAGAGAAAATCAGTAGTACCATTGCAAGAGTGAGCAATTGGATGGTTGAAAATAAGCTCAAGATGAACGAAGATAAGACAGAAATAATTAAGATTGGCACTCGGAACAACGTCTCAAAACTTGAAAGCACAGATTCTCTTTTTATTACGAACTGCCAGCTTCCTTATGTCCATGTAGTGCGGAATCTTGAAGTTTTCTTCAACTCAACACTATCTTTCGACCCACACATAAGTCGGCTCTGCAACGGGCTTTATCTGCAGCTGCGTAGATTAGGCCAGATCCGACCATATTTAACAACGAAGTCAACAAAAAAGTTAGCTGTGGCCTTCATACTCTCCCGCCTTGACTACTGTAACGCTGTGCTAGCACGTATACCCGATGACAAAATAGCCAAGCTGCAGCGTATTCAGAACAACGCCGCACGAATAGTCCTTAGAAAAACAAGACGAGATTCTGCTACTACGCTGTTGCGCACGCTCCATTGGCTTCCCGTGAAAGCGAGAATTGATTACGAGGTGGCCATACTTTGTTATCAGTGTATATATAACAATGAGATGCCCCTGTACCTTAGAGAACTGATTACTCCATATGTCCCCCAGAGATCCCTGCGCTCAATGGACTCATCGCTTCTAGTAGTGCCACGTTTCTCCCTCAAATACTACGGTCTGCGGGCTTTTTCAGTGCACGGACCAAAGGTTTGGAACTCACTCCCCATTGATCTCAGACAGACAACATGCTACACTACATTCAAGAAGAACATTAAGACCTATCTGTTTAAAACATTTTTAGATTTGTTTGTCATTTTAGCTCTCGTGTTTGTGTTTGTAATGTTGTTACAGCGCCTTGAGCCTACAGTTTGTTGGTTAACAGCGCTTTATAAATAAAACTATTATTATTACAGTAATTTTGAACGATACGCAGCAATCTGATACGATACGCAGCAATCTGATACGATACGCAGCAATCTGATACGATACGCAGCAATCTGATACGATACGCAGCAATCTGATACGCCAGGGTTGAACGCTTTTATGATCAACAACAATGAAAGAAACATTCTGCTGTATTTAACTTACACGTTCTATGATATGCAAGTGGTAATATAACACCCAAGGACTGTAACATAGCAGACACAACAAGTCCCATGTTATGTATAGAATCAATCAGCCAAATTGTTACTTGTTTTTTACTAGAAAAATGCATTAGAAAAAAAAATCTATTTAAGTCTTGGGTTATTTACAAATAAAACGCTAAACATGAAAATAAGTCATGCTTCTGATATTTGATACATCAAAGTATTTCCCATCTAGACTCCACACTAGATCAAAGGAAAACATAACTGATGTCTGTACTGCTGGTCTGGGATAATAGTTGGCTCTGATTCAAGGCACATAATCTAAATGTAGGCTATCACATTACTGTAATGCATGGTTTCAGCTTTTACACTGTAAAGAAAGTTTCTGTCACTGATACACATACCTTGCCGTGGTGTGACAGTTTGCGTGCCTCAATGACCCTGAGAACTATACCGGCGGAGGCTCATCACTCCTGGCAGGTACTACCAAGCCGGACCGGTCTGTTAGGAAGACGCGAGACAGAAGGTGCATCCCCCTCCCCGAGGTTGTGCTATTGGTTAACAACCTGTCCATGGAAATTTATAATTATAGAAACCAGCCAAGGAATAAAGATAATGATGTAAAGAAAGTTTGCTGAATGCCGTTTCGTTCAGTGTCAATACATTCTTAAGAAATGAACTTTTTAAAAACCTTTTAAACATTTTAGTTTAGAGCCTCGTAAAAATGTTACTTTTTTTTGTACACTCATCTATAATTCGCTATTTCTATTCCTCACTGTTGACAAACTAACCTCAAAGGTATCTTTCTAAGACAAATCATATGTGTGGAGTGGAAGTATATCCTACGTCACGCTGTCTCTTTTTAAGCTGAACAAACTAAATGCTAGATATATTGTGTGTAATCACGTGTAGCGAGAGGGGGTGGGAAGGAAGTCAATTATCTTTAGTCCGTCTTCATCCTAGGAGATGGAAACTTTAATTTAACAAACTACAGACTACAGCCATATGTTGCTTGCAGCTATTTCCAACTACAGCCATATGTTGCTTACAGCTATTTCCAACTACAGCCATATGTTGCTTGCAGCTATTTCCAACTACAGCCATATGTTGCTTGCAGCTATTTCAAACTACAGCCATATGTTGCTTGCAGCTATTTCCAACTACAGCCATATGTTGCAAGCAGCTATTTCAAATTACAGCCATATGTTGCATGCAGCTATTTCCAACTACAGCCATATGTTGCATGCAGCTATTTCAAATTACAGCCTTATGTTGCTTGCAGCTATTTCCAACTACAGCCATATGTTGCTTGCAGCTATTTCCAACTACAGCCATATGTTGCTTGCAGCTATTTCAAATTACAGCCATATGTTGCATGCAGCTATTTCAAACTACAGTCTACTACTGTGGATGGCATTGAGCCTAAAACTTGAGTAAACCAATTTTATTTTTACAATTAGATTTCGCTTGTTAAAGAAGAAACAAACTAAAAAGATAATGATGTTTATTAATTTGATGTCTTCTTTCTGTCATAATTGAGTGTAAAGATCACAAGCAAGGGAGTCTATTGTTCGAAGCGTATATAAAGGTCTTCTCGACACTTATCAGACATTGTTATCAGCTGCACGGCCAGTGATAAATACATTGATGCAGCTGACACGGGCAGACTGATTGGCTTGACACACTCAACACTTGGACTCATTACTGTAGATCAAGGAGATTTTGGTCTAGTTTTATTTTAAACTAATCTATTCAGTATCGTTGACCATACATTTTAGCTAGGATACCATAAAGATTGTTAAAAAATAATATACATACATTGTTGATTAATATAAATTGTATTTGGTTTATTAAGTTTCTTGTATATTAAATTGTTTATTCTGTAACGGATTATAAAAAGTGATCACATTACCTTCAACATTGTGTGGAAACATTTACCTCTGCTCTGCTCGCGAGCCCAACTAGTCTGTCGTCTGCTAATACCGCTATCACGATGTAGACTTCTGACTTTGTTGACTCTCGGACTGTTAGGTGTGGCAACGATCGTAGTCTTAAGTTACAAAACATCAATCTGCAAGGCATTGTCCCCATCATGTGGACCGGTCAGTTTTTCCAGTTCAAACCTGTTCCCTACGGCTTTGGCGAGTTTTCCTGGTTCAGGAAACACTTGGTTAAGGTCATTACTGCAAGATTCTACAGGTCAGTCTTAGTCCAATGTATATATTGATGATCATTTTCGTACGTTGTGATTACCGACGTTAGTAGAGACTATTTGATTTTCTCTCACACTTTAAGACCACTTGCGAATTAACATAGGCACTAAATGATGTTAATTTTGATAGTTCATTTAATAGTCTATTGTTTAAAGCTAAAAAAAATAAACAACTAAAATATCAATTTAGGACTGCCGGTCTTTAAGGTCACATTCTCCAAATTTTCTCCAGGATTGAATCTCAAAACTTTTCCCATGTTCAGGTTTAGCTGCAGGACAACAGAGGTTTTTGATTCCTAGTTTATCGTCTTCCAAACGTGTAGCCAAACTAACGAGTTCATCCTACTAAAATTATAAATGTTCATTAAAGTCAAACCCTTTTCTAACTTTTATTGTAAAACAAAGCTCCATTTTGGTCTAACAGAAACAATCACTCAAACTTAACTGCTCGCTCCAATATGTTCATCAATCTTTAAAAACATTTCTTATGTTGTTTTTGTGTGATAATGTTTCAAAACGTCGTTCTGTTTAAATCTCTCAATTAATCAATAAATTAAAATATAGTCCAAGTACCAGGACAAATAATGTTAGTATTTTTACCAGGCCTCAAACTAGAGACCTTCTTAAGCCCATCTTTTGAACTATCATGTCCCTTCATGTATGTGTAAATAGTGATACACGCAGATCTTCAAGATAGAGAAAATTCATTTTTATGAAAACGCTAAATTTATACAATATGGCTTGAAAAAGAAATATTCTTTGGGGTCTAAACCTCAGACAGATGTTGAAAAAAGTTGATAGTGACTACTTGTGGTACCTTCTTTTTTAAGTTGATACTATCAATAACATTTCGCATCATTCAATTTCAAGAGTGGTACAAGTATCATAGGCAAAGATAACCTTGTTATAGGAAATATGAAATAAGAGGCCCTGGCCACAAGGCTGTCATTAACTACAAAAACAAATTAATAGTATCAGCTAATGAGAGTGTTCATCTAAATAAAACTGCGCTTATTTTCAGGTGTTCTTACTGGCAGTGAATATTTCGATGCTGAGTTATTTGAATCAGGGTTTCTTGGTGAAGGAATCAAACCATCCATGCCTGGTAACGGATCACGAGTTCTTCTGGTCAAGACTCACGGCAGCGATGTAGTGACGATGAGTCGATATAACAGCGCCATCTTGCTGGTCCGCAATCCCATGGACGCCATTCTGTCTGAGTTTAACCGCGTGTATGGTGGTGGACATTTAAATCTGGCGCCAAAAATGTATATGAAAGAAAGTGAGTGGCCCTTGAAATATGAAAATTGGAATTTTTCTTAGCTGAAGATACACAACTAGACAAATTTAAATACATATTAGATCTATATTGTTTGTTTTTTTAAATCTATCCAGTGTCATAAACTTCTTCTATTTATATTTATTTATATTTATAAATATTTACTGATGTGCAATTGTCTTTCATCTTCAATATCTACAGATATTGTCCTCCACACTGTGCGATCGATTTGAATTAGGAATTTCTGACATTTACTAGATCTATAAATTTTATGTTACTACGGGATCTCTTATTTTGTACATTGTAGGTTTCATTTCTTATGGGACAGTTTGATGCTTTTATTTAGTATCTATAAGTAGATCATATTTCACTAGAATTGACGTGGCGCGGCAATGAGACGCATAATTGTTTCCTTTTTCTTTGTACAGAGTGGTCAGAATTTGTTCACTTGCATATAAAAGCATGGAAGCAGTTTCACTTGGATTGGCACAAATTTCCTGGCAAATTGCTGACAGTAACTTACAGTGATCTTTTGCAAAGACCTGATGTTGAAGTTGAGCGTATTCTACATTTTTTAAAGGTATTTTTTTCCCATTACAAAAAGGACGCATGTTTGTTTATTGGTTGATAAACGTAGTACGTGACCTGCTCTCTGGGGTCAGATCAGATCTAAATGTGGGTCCCAAGGGAAATATTTGATATAAATATGTTGGTTAGTTTCTTCCATGTTCCGACAAACAAAAATTATTTTGAGCGTATACATTTTGATTCATTGCTCTGTTTGCGAAATCTACGTCATATTTCTTGTTGAAAAAAAAAAAGCTCAAAATAAAAAGTTATTCGTCGAATATTTGGTTTTGTTTCTTCTAGTTACGGTATCAATATTGAAACTATCTCATTTCAGTAATAGGTCTCTCCCCATTTCAATCTAAGATGAAATATATTTTTATTTTATTCGTTTAGAGACACTTGATATTGAACAGAGACAGTAGCTCATTTCGCACTGGCTGTTCTAAGGAACCCTGGTTCAGATCAGTCTCCTCCATAAAAAATTATTCCACTAATTAATTACTCTCCACCTACAGCGATGAGCAGACTTGGGACTTTGAAAAGTTTGATCATTTCAAAATCAAAGAAATAACAATTGTAAATACTATCTAACTTTTTTTAAAACTTTTACCTAATGTATGATGAAACGTAACTGTTGATGAAACTTGAAACCTAAATCTGTAAATAATTTCATTCTAGATCAACACTACGAAAACTCGGCTAGCGTGTGCACTATGTTTAGGTGGTAAGTTCAAGAGATCAAGGTCGACAGTGATTGAGCAAACATTTCCTTCTTTGTTCCAAGATGGCGTCACTTCTGCTGAAGAACTCTACAAGAACATCGTAAGAAAGACTGGAATCTGAACCCTAATTTCACCTCTACTGATCAATGCGATAACACTGAAGTCTCTGGAAGTTAAAAAAGCAAATAAAACCTTTTTTTTCAAATACTCATTTACTATGAAACTTGCCTTTGATTTTTTTTTCTTTTTCTTTTTTTATTGTTTTGTACATCACTCAGCGTCCTACGATCAATGGCTGACTAGAGGAAGATTTTGCTGAACTGTCTGGAAATGTAAAAAAAAAACAATTTAGTATTATAGCAGCGTCTAGAGTTTTATTTACACTTGAAAAGGCCTTTAGCTATTTGAGATATGGGCTCCATTGTGGCCTTGTATGACCAGATTATATATGTCAGTGCTATATATTTCATGAGAGACTTAAGCTATAGCTTTTGTTGCTTCTGGCCCTGACTCCAACATTATAACCCCTGCTAAAGCCCAAAACAATTAACACAATTAACCTGTCTTCTTCATATATATATATATATATATATATATATATATATATATATATATATAATCTCAAGGCCAAGTATTATAGCTGTTAGTAATTTATTGACTTGTAAGTAGGTCTATCTCTCTCTCTCTCTCTCTAGATATATATATATATATATATATATATATATATATATATATATACTTGGCTTTGAGACAATAAAACTATGGTAATAAACAGAAAGGACTTTGACATACATAATATCTGGGCGTATATAACTGAATTCTTCTGGTATTATTCATTCAGGTTTACTTTTATGACTCCCTCCATATTGAACAACTTTGAATAAAGGTGTTGTCTATGAGACATGAGTGGAGTTATCTTTCAAGCCTACGTCTGTGAATGGTGCGCTGTGTGTGGCCTGATGTTGAAGGTCATAATAAAACAAAAGAAGTCATTAGTTTTTAGTATCATGTCTTCCGAGTATACCGGAACAGAAAATATGTCATGGACAGTTGTGTTTACATTTAAATATCTATTAATAGACCATCTTTTTTTAGCCTTGATATGGCATGTTTGCATTCTTTATATAGTTTACCTATATGATTAAGTATTCATAATGCAGCCACGCCAAAAGTGGGGTGATATTCAAGCTGACGTGACCAGAGGTAAGCAGATTTTCATTGAAATGTGTATACATACAACGATGTCACCAATAATTTCTGGGTAAATAGATAGAACAATGAGAAAACCTTGGTGTTTTGCTGCCTCAACATGTTGCAATGACTAATGTCCTATGTATTGTCTTTCTGTACCTAATGGGCAAAGACGGGGGTTGATAGGAGAGCTGTTGGCTTTTAAACTCTTGTCATTAAGAACGTCGGTCTGTTGTGCAGGGGGCTGAGTGGGAAAGTCAAGAAAGGAATTAGCGTGTGACATGAATCTTACTGAGGACGTCTGTGAAAATATCAATAGATGAGAGGTGAAATCTACGAATTTGAATTCAGACGTCTTAATTATATAAAAAAATTCAATTAGGCTAGAGAATTATAAAATATTAATCTTGACCAGACTATACGTCTTCAGGTATTTCCGCAATGTCTTCTATAGATATACTTGTCTCTGCATATTTTTTCTCTTGTATTATGTTATATTCAAGTATTAAATATCGGATATAAACTAATTTAGATTGTATATATCAACATAAAGTTGAAGCTAGGTGCTGAAACAAATGATACATACATATATTAAACATAAATAAATAACAGCACCAGGGACCAAGTTTTTAAGAGAGAAAGTAGTGAATTAAAATGCTACGAAAAAAACATTCTTCTGATCCAGAGTCATTTCGCCCGTATGCAAATTATATTTAGATGTCTTGACTTACACTTTCAATTTTAACATTACTAGACCAATATGATCAGAATTACTAGACTAAGTCCAATCTAGTGCCTACCAGTAATAATGTAGGGGGAAGGTGGGGCGAAAAGTCAGAAGGGCAAGTTGTCACAAACACTATATCGGTATAATTTGATGCGTTATCAAAAATGTGAAACTACATTTGAGATGTTTACGGAAACATACACAAATAGTTATAAAATGAAGTCGATACTATTACACATTAGAAAGTTATCAGGATTCATTGTTTTCACTGTTCGGAAAGTGTAAATTTATTTTAGCGTAATTTTATTGTAAAACACTCATAATGTTGAAATGATTGTCCAACAGTACATTGTTTCATGTCTCTATGCTGGGCCGCCGCTACAATTCTAGATTTAGTGTAAATATAAATGATCTAGATTTAGCATTAGTAGATGGATTTATGAATACAGATGATTATAAGGCTTATCTTCTAGTCCAAAGATCAGTGAGGAATGCAGTATTGATGTGGCTGCGCAGCCCCAGCTGTGACCTACATATTTTGCCACAGCTCGGGCAAGCATCATTGTCCGCAGGTGGTCGATTTAGATTTTCTTATCGCCGTCTGCGTCTGTTCTTGGCAGCGGATTTTCTTTTGGTCTCAAATGTGTGTCCCGCGGCCTTTTTTAGTGACCTTTAGCTGTCTCGTTCTGAGGCCGCATGTAACCAGGTGCTCTCTTCTATGTCAGCTAAGGCAAGTTGTAACATCTGACATCTCAAGAAAGAGTCTACAACTTTAGCACTCCTCAGCACCATCAACGAATTAGCACCTTCAGCACCTACATCAACAAGAAGAACTCGTGACACAGACGAACAGTAAAAAACAAAAAGGTTTGATAGAAAGCTTTCGACTTTTCTCGAATAGCGGGTCGTCCGATAACGACTCTGTCCTACCTGGTGCTCTTTGTACAAAATTTCAGATGATTCCTTACGACAAATAAGAATGTCTTGATCAATTAGTGGTAACTTAAAAACATATAGTAGATTTTTTCCAATGTATTTTCTAGTGTATTCCTGCGCTTGATGTGGAAAAGTATGTAGGTCACAGCTGGGGCTGCGTAGCCACGGGTAATACTGCATTCCTTATTAATCTTCCGTCCCGAAGACAAGCCTTATTATTTATTTATTTAGTAATACTTAAAACAGAAGGTTATGTTTTTTTTTTTTTTTAAAATACTGCACATTCAAACGAAGGAATTTTGTAAAATATTTTTTATTGAGCATTAGAAAAAAAAGTCACAACCACGTGGTACATAGCAAAAAAAAATATGTTTAAATGTATTGCAGCATTTATAAGATCACAATCACAATGAACATTTAAATGAACAGGCAAAACTAAAAACTGAACAATTTCGTAAGCAGAGCCTGAACAAATAAGTAATGAAGCATACAAATGTATGAGCACCATATCAAAATACATTGAATCACTATAACCCTTAAAAAAAATGTATGTACATTATAATCTGCCAATATGGCATACTTACTGCACTGACTCATAATACCAGAGACTAAGTTTTAATGTAATAAATATAGGTTATATAAACATGAATACATTCTGAGTTGAGATTTTTCTGGATTTCAATCAGGTTAAATAGCATAAGGTAGAATTTTTCCCCTGTGCTATAATTCACAGACAACAAAAATAAAATGTGAACAAAGTCGGACAGAAATGATGTTCAAACGTTGCAAGATGAACAATCCACAGACTTCAACTTTCTTACATTGGTTCAGGTTCATGTTATAGTGTTATTTTGTTGATGTATTAAAATGAAAACGAAAAGACCCAACCCTACATATATTCGTTATGAATATTCTAGTACAGATATGAGATCTACTATTGGAAATTGTAGTACAGCAAATGTCATATCTTAAACGTCCTTACTAAATGGAATGAAAGGATGTAACATTACCAAGAAACCAAAAAAAAAAAAAGGACAAGAATTCATCTCAAACAAAATGTAATGCTTTGACTTACAAACAAACAAATGGTGCTGTTACAGTGGAAATATCTTAGAATTAAAGCACTGAACTCAGTGACAATATAACTTTGGAAATCGCTACAGAGACTGGAGATTAGTGGCCAAATTACGACCTAATAAATCGTTTGAATTACCAGTTTGTCTGCGTTATAAAATATGATACTATGGTACATTCTTTATTCAAGCAGTGAAGGTCACAATGTTTAGTCATGGCAACTCATGCTTAGATAAATAAACATATTCTTTAGGGTATTTATAGTAAAGCACTACGTTTGGCTTCTTGATGATATTGTAGCAAGGCGCCGTGGAAATTAAAATAAATTCGCCAAATTAAAGTCTAGAAGTTAAAGTCTAAACATGGACACTGAAGTTTTAGTGGCGTCTCAAAGAAAACAGTTGTACATCCCATTAATATAGAGGCTCATATATGCACGTTTTAAAATAAAATCAATTCTATATCTACTTTAATGGAACAGAAATGCAGGAAAATACTTCAAAGCATAAACATCAATATAAATAAAATAAATAAATATTACCAGATTATATATTGATTACATGTTAGGTCAAAAATATATAATAATTAATAGAATCACAACTCTGGTTTTGAACGAGGGTAGAGAATTGAGTGGCTCACCCATAATGCCTTAGGCTGTCCTATTTCTGTGGCCCTGTTTTCTAGTTATGTGTCCCTTTTTACAACAAAGGGGACTTCATCTAATTACAAAGGGCTGAGCGAAGTGGACAACGCAAATCTCCACAATTTTTTGGGGGGTGTGTCACTAAGACAAAAATGTTTTCCCTTAAAAAAACGAATAAATAAATTCTCATTTTAAAGCATAGCACCAAGAGTATAACGTAATGGCTAGAACACACAACAGAGCATTGCCCCCCAGCGAGGCATAGTTATAACCCATCCAACATTCATATACTATTAACATTTGAGCTCAAGCACAAACAAATATAAATACAAAGGAATTACGGCTGCAGGTCCGTTCAAGACTGACGACTAGGAACGGATGAATAGTGCAGACACGCTACAGTTATCACGGGAACGATATCATAGTTCTATTTATACGGATATGGGATTTACAAAATAACATGGGGCGACCCGGGCGAGTTTAAATCCAAGAGAGAATCGTGTTATGACAAAATAGAGTGTGTACATTTTCAGTAGCTAAGATCTAGCGAATTCCTCGTCCTTACCAATAGAATGAGTGGCTGTTGTGTGAGGGCAAAGAATGCGCTATAATCTCAACTGGAAATAAACATGAGCACGCCTAAGACAACGCTAAAGGGGGAAATTCAATTGAGGATAAGACCCCCCCCCCTCCTCTCTTTGTCTAGTTCTAGTGTTTAACTAGCAGAGGATGGAGAGAGATTGATAGAGAAAAGAATGAGAAAAGAACAGCACCATTGTCACGCGCACCATTCAGATACTGTGTCTAAGGCTTGTACAAAGTCTTAATGAAATGTAACTTATTGTAAAATTAGCATCCTTCTTTTCTTAATCGAACTGCAATAGATGATGTTGAACTGTCAGGCGAGAATGAAGGGAAGAAGAAACTATTTGCTTTATTTGTTCAAATACTTAAAATGATCAAATATCTAACTTTGTGTTCATTTTTAGATTCTACTAGGGAGGAAACAAAATGGTAACGCAAACTATTTTGTTGATGTATTGATGTACATAATAGTTTTAAAGATGGTACTTCATGGGCGTGGGTTGACTTATAAATGCATTTTAAGGCAGTGAAATCTCGTAAGATACTACATTATGCTAACATATATTAATTAATAATCTTATTGTTGTAATGTTATGTTTAAAGTGTGTACAAGATTACAATCTAAGCTTGATAATCTAAAACATACTACTTTTTAATACAATGCCTTTTTTCAACTAGTGTCCCTCTGACATTGCCTTACACTTCCGCTCAACACACCGATCTTTTACTTGGAGGGATCACATCCTAAGTTTGTCAGGCGATTGTTCTGTCCAAAGGCCAGTCCGAGTGAGAGTCGAGGATGTCAGGCGATGGTTCCTTCCTGTGGTCAGTCCGGTTAAGTGTCGATTTAATTATTTAATTCGACGTAGCTCTTGTGGTTACAAGTACAGCCGACATTGATCATTATCAGTCGCTTCCTCAGACCAATCTTTCCGTTACGTTTGCGATATTTCTCCTGAATCCATCGGGCGTACTCAACTTTTGAGCACTTTGTATCGCTCTGGAAATCTTGTTTGGCCAAAGCTAAGAGAGAAACAAAAGAAATAGAGGTCAGTGTCAAAAGTTTGTACGAAAATGTATAATAGATAATGGAAAACTTATTAGAATTGTGTACAGCCGGCATTCAAAGTTTGATAAGAGCATTTCGGTTCCATTCCATTCGCGGGGATAAGAGCTTTACGTGTTGTCTCTAGGTACATGAGAAATGATATTTTGTTTTTAGTTCGACCTACATCTAAAACTACCCAGCCTCCGTCTATTAATACCAAGCCTCTATGTAATAATACCCAGTCTATTAGTAATAATACCTAGCCACCATCTATTAATATCAAGCCTCTATGTAATAATACCCAGCCTATATGTAATTATACCCAGCCAATTTGTAAAAATACTCAGCCTCCATCTATAAATATCAAGCCTTTATGTAATAATACCCAGCTAAATGTAATAATACTCAGCTTCTATCTAATAATATTTAGCCTTTATCTAAATTTGAGCTTCCGGCGCTTACGTCAGCAGTCTTAATGTTTATACCACTCAGCCAAATGTCCCAATCAAAAGGTTGCTCTATCAACTCACCAGCTGCTGTCCCTTGTGTGTATGTTATATTTAGACACTGCTGAGTAAGACATTCGGCCTCAACAAAGGTCTCTGGGACTCTGTTTGGGTTCCAGACGAGACGAAATCGCCAGGGGCAGGTACTTGTGACGTTATTCTCTATCTTCACATCCGACGCTGAAAAAAACAACAATTCGACACTCTGCTATTTGCACTGTATAAAAACCAAAGAGGAAAGCTGACAATTTCATAGGGAAATATCTTTTTAATACCAAAAACTTGGAGGGTTAGGTTCATTATCGAGAGTCACAATGTTTGATTGTATGAGATAATGGCCCTATAATGAATGGTATAGAGACCTGCCTGATCTGGAAACAGCAGCGCAGTTCATTTCAGATTCTGAACTGGTTATCTGAACCCTCCAACAGGAAAAAGAAAAAGGCTAAATATGTCCTGTAATTGAGCTAGTCGACGCGTTTATAATACATTTCAAAGCTGTAATTTGGTTTAGCTTTATAAAGAATGCCAGAGAACAGAGATGCGAAAATTGTAAACAGACAAAAATAAAAAATCAGGTGACCCAAAGGCAGACCCCGAAGGCGATGGATTGATAACGTGGAGGCAGATCTACAACAGCTAAAATGGAGAGATGTGTTGAAGCAGGCCATAACCCTCCTTGGTCTGTAGCGCCACTGCGATGGATGGATAAATATATAAAATCATGTTAAGCATAGAACAAGACGTTGGATTAAGTGGCCTGAATCTATTTCACAATAGGTTGGATCATTTGACCTGAATCTATTTCACAATAGGTTGAATCCTGTGACCTGAATCTATTTCACAATAGGTTGGATCATGTGTTCTGAATCTATTTCACAATAGGTTGGATCATGAGACCTGAATCTATTTCACAATAGGTTGATTCCTGTGACCTGAATCTATTTCACAATAGGTTGGATCATGTGACCTGAATCTATTTTACAATAGGTTGGATCATTTGACCTGAATCTATTTCACAATAGGTTGAATCCTGTGACCTGAATCTATTTCACAATAGGTTGGATCATGTGTTCTGAATCTATTTCACAATAGGTTGGATCATGAGACCTGAATCTATTTCACAATAGGTTGATTCCTGTGACCTGAATCTATTTCACAATAGGTTGGATCATGTGACCTGAATCTATTTCACAATAGGTTGGATCATGTGACCTGAATCTATTTTACAATAGTTTGGATCATGTGACCTGAATCTATTTTACAATAGTTTGGATCATGTGACCTGAATCTATTTTACAATAGTTTGGATCATGTGACCTGAATCTATTTCACAATAGGTTGGATCATGTGACCTGAACCAAACAAGTGTGTCCATAATTCCAGAGATTTATAACGCTGCCTACCTTCAATCCAGTTTGCGTATTTGTCTCCTGACCTGTCCACTATCATGTGTCGGTAGGTATGGCGTAATTGTTTAGTCATGAAGAATGATCCGTCCATGTTTTTGATTCTGTCATTACACATCACGTGACTGCTCAGCCATATCTGTTTGTCATAAGACCAAAAAAAAAAACAAATGAGTACAATCTAAAATTCGACATTTGTCTTTCATTCCAGTGACCTGATTAGCGAGGGGAGGTAATTAAACGACATATATCTTTTATTCCAGTGACCTGATTAGCGAGGGGAGGTAATTAAACGACATATATCTTTTATTCCAGTGACCTGATTAGCGAGGGGAGGTAATTAAACGGCATATATCTTTTATTCCAGTGACCTGATTAGCGAGGGGAGGTAATTAAACGACATATATCTTTTATTCCAGTGATCTGATTAGCGAGGGGAGGTAATTAATAGATTTTTTTTTTATTTATCTAAGTTTTCATCAAGACTAATAATGAAATAGATAGAAGTTGATCACCTTTTCTCCTAGATTTATATTTTTCATATTATGAAACTGTATACTATAAGCACTTCATATTATCACAGTAGACTGTATGGTTTTAGCACATATACATATTCTGCCCTAGGTTGATTGTTTGTTTAATTTTCAGGATAGAAATAACATCTACCACCGGATATCAATCACAACCAATATCAATGACATAGAGAATAAATAGAATTATAGACTTCATTCTGTTATTATTATTATTTACCACTATTAAATGTATGTTGGTAGCATAAAAGTTTATATTAGCTTCTTGTTTAGTTTTACCTATTAGTTATCTATCTATTTAAATGTTTGGGTTTTCTTTTTGTTTAGATCTAGTTTTTTTTCCCCTTTGTCTTCTTTGTGCTCTAGTGGACTAGAGAGTTATTCTAAAAATACGAATAGAATCTTACCATTGCCAGGCAGAGCACAGAGACTTGATAGACTGTGGACATTGTCATTGAGACTGTCAAAAGGTCGAGTGGAATGTCTTTGTCTAATTTCCTTTTCTCTTAAGAAAAAAAAAATCGTTGATGAAATCCTGTTTTTATTGAAGCTTTAAATATAAATATGGATATCTGAATCAAATGTCTGCACGAGATTCGTTAATGTCAGAAGCCGTAAAACTTTGGAACTGTGTTAATGAAAGCTGCAAGTTTCAAGTTATTGTTTACTGTATCCAGTGCAGTTATCGGCTCTAATCAAATTGATTTGTTGGACACATCTCTGGTGTTCACTTCTTTTATAGGGACAGTTGTGGAAGATTAAAATAGAAAATAAAAATCCGTCTTCCTCGATGCATTCTTTTTCACGATTTATCGTCCCTTCCCCCAGTACAGCCAACTTTAGCATAGGCAAGACAGAGGGCCTATACCATGGCCTACTTGTGCAGGTAATTGTCCAATGATTTTTTTTCCAGCTGAAATGTTATTGAATCAAGGGAAATCACGCTGACGTGTGAGATCACTATGATCCGTTTTAGTAAGAGGAGGATTCCCTGATGTATGAGACCAGCTAGGGAGGAATACATGAATAACAGAGCGCTAGCTAGATCTAAATAACAAAGTGAAAGTGTTATCTCAATCTCTTTAAACTTTTCCAGCATTGCACTAGAACAGCGAACATATTCACATTACACCCTTGTTAACCGTGAGCCGCAGAAACAAATAGCCTTTACATCATCTGCACTATAGATAGCAATGTCTAAAAGGGAAACTTCACATTACTTTCTAGTAGTAGTAGAGTGTGATTAGTGTACTAGACTTTCTCGTTGTTCTAATTTGAGCGTATTGGAAAGCTCAACATAAGATGAAGACTATATAAACATTTTTTTGTTTGTTTTCAGGTTTTTCTAATAAATATTTTTACCCATGATTTCCAAATCTATAATCTTTACTTTTCGCACCTAATTCCCACAATGTAATGACTTTAAAAAGTTGCAGAGGCGTCTCTAGGGTGAATGTTAGCCGGTGCGAAAAACTTAGGGAGTCATCCTCATCCCCCTTTCTTAAAAAAAAATCTGTCTAAAATAAAATCTGAGCTATATTTGTTATGTTGAAATATACAACAAAGATCGAATTACCGACACTCATTGATGGTTTTTCTGAACTATGGTGTCCTTTGCCAGCGGGTCGGCGAACCATGCGCCGCCAAAGCGACGCCACTGAACAGGGGAAAACATCTCAGACATACAAACACACACATTTTATAAATAAGCATAAATAGATGTTCTAAAGGGCGTATCAAGATGCCTGCATTTCCCGGTTTCAAGAACCTGATGCTACTTTCACTTCTCACGCAATCCTGTACTTGAAAGTGTCGCTAATCTTCATTCAGTCATTCAGCCAACTTACAAGTTCTAGTGTCATGACATTCAATGTTTATGTAATCCTGTATTTGAAAGTCTCGCTAATCTTCATTCAGTCATTCAGTCTACTTACAAGTTCTAGTGTCATGACATTCAGTGTACACTGTTCTCATTCAGGCCGGTGAAAGGGAGCTCTTGTTCACTTTTGCTGGCTTAGAGTTCCAAGAGCCGAAGGCTCAACTCTACCTGACAGTTTCAAGAAGTAGAAGAAGAAGAAATGTAATCCTGTACTTGAAAGTGTCGCTAATCTTCATTCAGTCATTCAGTCTACTTCTAGTTCTAGTGTCATGACATTCAATGTTTATGTAATCCTGTACTTGAAAGTGTCGCTAATCTTCATTCAGTCATTCAGTCTACTTCTAGTTCTAGTGTCATGACATTCAATGTTTATGTAATCCTGTACTTGAAAGTGTCGCTAATCTTCATTCAGTCATTCAGTCTACTTCTAGTTCTAGTGTCATGACATTCAATGTTTATGTAATCCTGTACTTGAAAGTGTCGCTAATCTTCATTCAGTCATTCAGTCTACTTCTAGTTCTAGTGTCATGACATTCAATGTTTATGTAATCCTGTACTTGAAAGTGTCGCTAATCTTCATTCAGTCATTCAGTCTACTTCTAGTTCTAGTGTCATGACATTCAATGTTTATGTAATCCTGTACTTGAAAGTGTCGCTAATCTTCATTCAGTCATTCAGTCTACTTCTAGTTCTAGTGTCATGACATTCAATGTTTATGTAATCCTGTACTTGAAAGTGTCGCTAATCTTCATTCAGTCATTCAGTCTACTTCTAGTTCTAGTGTCATGACATTCAATGTTTATGTAATCCTGTACTTGAAAGTGTCGCTAATCTTCATTCAGTCATTCAGTCTACTTCTAGTTCTAGTGTCATGACATTCAATGTTTATGTAATCCTGTACTTGAAAGTGTCGCTAATCTTCATTCAGTCATTCAGTCTACTTCTAGTTCTAGTGTCATGACATTCAATGTTTATGTAATCCTGTACTTGAAAGTGTCGCTAATCTTCATTCAGTCATTCAGTCTACTTCTAGTTCTAGTGTCATGACATTCAATGTTTATGTAATCCTGTACTTGAAAGTGTCGCTAATCTTCATTCAGTCATTCAGTCTACTTCTAGTTCTAGTGTCATGACATTCAATGTTTATGTAATCCTGTACTTGAAAGTGTCGCTAATCTTCATTCAGTCATTCAGTCTACTTCTAGTTCTAGTGTCATGACATTCAATGTTTATGTAATCCTGTACTTGAAAGTGTCGCTAATCTTCATTCAGTCATTCAGTCTACTTCTAGTTCTAGTGTCATGACATTCAATGTTTATGTAATCCTGTACTTGAAAGTGTCGCTAATCTTCATTCAGTCATTCAGTCTACTTCTAGTTCTAGTGTCATGACATTCAATGTTTATGTAATCCTGTACTTGAAAGTGTCGCTAATCTTCATTCAGTCATTCAGTCTACTTCTAGTTCTAGTGTCATGACATTCAATGTTTATGTAATCCTGTACTTGAAAGTGTCGCTAATCTTCATTCAGTCATTCAGTCTACTTCTAGTTCTAGTGTCATGACATTCAATGTTTATGTAATCCTGTACTTGAAAGTGTCGCTAATCTTCATTCAGTCATTCAGTCTACTTCTAGTTCTAGTGTCATGACATTCAATGTTTATGTAATCCTGTACTTGAAAGTGTCGCTAATCTTCATTCAGTCATTCAGTCTACTTCTAGTTCTAGTGTCATGACATTCAATGTTTATGTAATCCTGTACTTGAAAGTGTCGCTAATCTTCATTCAGTCATTCAGTCTACTTCTAGTTCTAGTGTCATGACATTCAATGTTTATGTAATCCTGTACTTGAAAGTGTCGCTAATCTTCATTCAGTCATTCAGTCTACTTCTAGTTCTAGTGTCATGACATTCAATGTTTATGTAATCCTGTACTTGAAAGTGTCGCTAATCTTCATTCAGTCATTCAGTCTACTTCTAGTTCTAGTGTCATGACATTCAATGTTTATGTAATCCTGTACTTGAAAGTGTCGCTAATCTTCATTCAGTCATTCAGTCTACTTCTAGTTCTAGTGTCATGACATTCAATGTTTATGTAATCCTGTACTTGAAAGTGTCGCTAATCTTCATTCAGTCATTCAGTCTACTTCTAGTTCTAGTGTCATGACATTCAATGTTTATGTAATCCTGTACTTGAAAGTGTCGCTAATCTTCATTCAGTCATTCAGTCTACTTCTAGTTCTAGTGTCATGACATTCAATGTTTATGTAATCCTGTACTTGAAAGTGTCGCTAATCTTCATTCAGTCATTCAGTCTACTTCTAGTTCTAGTGTCATGACATTCAATGTTTATGTAATCCTGTACTTGAAAGTGTCGCTAATCTTCATTCAGTCATTCAGTCTACTTCTAGTTCTAGTGTCATGACATTCAATGTTTATGTAATCCTGTACTTGAAAGTGTCGCTAATCTTCATTCAGTCATTCAGTCTACTTCTAGTTCTAGTGTCATGACATTCAATGTTTATGTAATCCTGTACTTGAAAGTGTCGCTAATCTTCATTCAGTCATTCAGTCTACTTCTAGTTCTAGTGTCATGACATTCAATGTTTATGTAATCCTGTACTTGAAAGTGTCGCTAATCTTCATTCAGTCATTCAGTCTACTTCTAGTTCTAGTGTCATGACATTCAATGTTTATGTAATCCTGTACTTGAAAGTGTCGCTAATCTTCATTCAGTCATTCAGTCTACTTCTAGTTCTAGTGTCATGACATTCAATGTTTATGTAATCCTGTACTTGAAAGTGTCGCTAATCTTCATTCAGTCATTCAGTCTACTTCTAGTTCTAGTGTCATGACATTCAATGTTTATGTAATCCTGTACTTGAAAGTGTCGCTAATCTTCATTCAGTCATTCAGTCTACTTCTAGTTCTAGTGTCATGACATTCAATGTTTATGTAATCCTGTACTTGAAAGTGTCGCTAATCTTCATTCAGTCATTCAGTCTACTTCTAGTTCTAGTGTCATGACATTCAATGTTTATGTAATCCTGTACTTGAAAGTGTCGCTAATCTTCATTCAGTCATTCAGTCTACTTCTAGTTCTAGTGTCATGACATTCAATGTTTATGTAATCCTGTACTTGAAAGTGTCGCTAATCTTCATTCAGTCATTCAGTCTACTTCTAGTTCTAGTGTCATGACATTCAATGTTTATGTAATCCTGTACTTGAAAGTGTCGCTAATCTTCATTCAGTCATTCAGTCTACTTCTAGTTCTAGTGTCATGACATTCAATGTTTATGTAATCCTGTACTTGAAAGTGTCGCTAATCTTCATTCAGTCATTCAGTCTACTTCTAGTTCTAGTGTCTTAAAAGTAAAAAAAAAGACTAACTCTCGGAGCCCTATGTTACATTCACGAGCACGGGCGCAGTTAACCCCTTCGCACCAGGGTCTCTAAATCTCTACTTTTAATTTAACAGGAATATTTCATTTATTATTCTTATTAATTAGTACAACGGGAAATCCCATTCCTGTCTATACACATGTATGTAAGTATTAAAATGTAATTAATGGCTTTATAAACAATTTGAGTTGATGTTCTTACTCCCGATTTCTGCCATTTCATAAGCTTCCATCTTGTATAATGAATTATCTCTGATTTCTTTTTGGCTTATTCTTTAGGCTTTATGATATCATCGACTTTATTTCGTAGACACAATGGACTATAAATATATATATATATATACATTTTACACAAACACACACACGGACACACACATATATATTTATATAATGGAAGATGTTAATGGACCAAACCTACATGATACCAATTTAATGATTCACTCCATTTCTCCCGGACACGATAATCGTAGGAAAAAAAAAATTCAATCAAATGTAGGCGTAGGTAATTTAAAATCTGTGTCTTAATTTTACTGCATCCTATACAGTGGCATTACAGCATTGGGACTTCATCTGCGTTTAAAATTAATCTAAATCTGTAAACGTATTTTTTGTTTTTGCTGGCTAGAATTCATACTACACCTACACCAATACTAAGATACGCCCATTGTTTAGAATTAAGTCAGCATTTTTGCATATATAGATGAACAAACCAAAAACAGTCAACTAACGTTAGTCGGCAAATAGAAACACTCGTAAAAACTGACTCAAGATTTAATAAAAAATGTTTCGGAAAAAAATTCCCTCAATTCCCTTAGTAGACACTCGCAATGAGGGGCTCCATATCTTAACAGTGGACAAAAAATTCATCAATCAGATTTCCATTTTTCCCTTAACAAGTTTGCAGTTCTAAAATTTACGAAATTCTATGTTGTATCCATTCGTTCTACACGTCACGCAGTGGAGTAACATAAGCGTTTCAGAATCAACTTAAAAATATTTGTTTTAGAAATGGTTTTAAAAAAAATGATTAATAATAGATGTGTGCACAGGAATAAAAATAAATATTAAATCTATATAAATAACAAAAAAAAAAAACAATTAAGAATTAGTAAAGCAGATATATAATTTGAGAATCTGTGTCATTCCTTGGTTTAACTCCTGCTAAGGACATTCCCGTTTTGCTTATCAGACCTAAACAAATGAGTTCATGAACTATGACCTACATACGGTTAGAAACATACCGCCAATTATTGGCAGGTAAGTGTTTCTCTTCTACCACTAAAACGAGGCTCGTTTTATCTAGATAAGTGCTTCGATTGGTTCATTTTGTAAGGCTATTACATAGACGTCAGAACCTCATTGGCTGTTAAAACCTTATTGATATAATGAATATAAACATTCAAAGTGCACACAGCCATGCGATACAAATCTGTAGATTAAGCTCATTGACTAAATTTATCTTTTTTGTTGGCTATGAATGAACTTAGATGACGGGGAAGAGGAGAGGGGAAGAATAGGTGTGGGGGGGGGGGGAATTGCTTCCTGGAAAAAGAGGCACTACAAAGAAAGAAAATAATGTAGAATGTAGTCCACTAGGGAAATATATAATTCCATTTGATTTATATTTATTGTTTTTGTCATTTTTATTTCTGTGTGAATTTCGTAAAACTATTTTGATAGGTTTATTTTTTCAAACATGTCATAAGGACTTCATACGGATACTATTTACTATGTCAGTGTCATTCTTCATCTTCTTAAAAGTACGCTGGTCTAGGGTCAGGGCTGGATTAAAGTATAGGCAACAAAAGCTAGAGCTTAGGTCCCCCGCTTGCTTGGGGACCCCCAAAATGGTAACAGGGATATTTTCAATCATACTGAAAGAATAGCAAGGAAACATTTGCCTTGCAAGTGACCCCATATCTGTAATAGCGGTACGTGACCTTTTTGGCGCAGCCGTTTTTGGCGAGAGACGTTTTGGCGCACGGGACGTTTTGGCACGAGATATACTTTGATGATAATTAAATAAGCACCTAGCTTTTATAACAATGTTTATTTCATTCTACCATAATATTGTATGTATAGTATGAACTCTAACACCGTCCAGCGTATTTTATTTTTAATGAAGGTTTTGCTTATTTCATGAATATATAATAAGTCAGATTCCTGAATGGTAATGACATGCTATCCCTTTCCCCTTTAATTATATGTGAGTCCTGCTAAACGCTCTGGGTGACATTCTTCGATTTCTTTCCAAAAGACAATAAAAAAAAAAGAAATGACAGTTGAATATCCGCTAAGATACTTTTTAAAGATATAGATTGAGATATTGGGTTAGGGTTAGGTGTAATTTGGGTGACACATCTCCCCTTGACGCAGGTTAAGTCAAACAAATGAAGACAAGACCAGCTCTGAGCACTGGTCGTGGCGTCACGCGTCTGGCGATCATCTCCTTCGGACTTATCCCGCCCCCTTTGTTCTGGGCACATTTCATTCCTTGTATATACTCTTTCCTCCACCCCTCCCCTCTCTCGCGGGTAAGACGATAATCTGTTTCTAGCACTCCACTTGACATCATTTCATTTGGTTTGTAAATTAGTGTCATACCTTCAACAAACTTTTTTGAAAATAAAAAAGTGTCTCTTAATAAATACACATACACAAGCTAAAATGTTTATCAAAGAAAATGATGTGAAACACAAACGCACATTTACATGCAGTAAATGATAAGTCACATTGATGAATGGACCTTGTTATAGTTCACATTATATACGTTTTGTTAGCAGATATAAAAAAATAATTACTCAAATAACTTATATATAATGTATACAATCTTAAATGTTTTTGCTTAAAAAAGGTGTTCAATATGTATAATAAACAGATTTGTTTCACTATATTATACCAAGATAAACAAAGTGTACATTCAAGCCCTACCCCCAACCCGCACCACGAAAAAAAAGTTTTAATAACTTTGCCGATTTCATGCACGCATACTGTGAAGTATGAGTGGCTTCCTGGTCTTATGCAATATTAGTGATTGAACAATAATTATATAACAAACTGAAATACCAAAAATAACGGACACAAATATCTCTTGTTCTGTGCATGAAAAATACGTCGAACACAAACACACATACAAAACATTGATATGTCTCATTCTTTTTAAAGAAATTCTACAATGAATGTAAACTATGTGACAAAAACATTTCGCGCCAAAACGGCTGCGCCAAAACGACATTCGCACCAAAAAGGCTGCGCCAAAAAACGGCCGCGGCAAAACGACTGCGCTAAAACGTCCTGCTTCAGCACTGCCTACGATTCACCATTAGAGCCTCTTTGATCTAGCAGTGCAGTACATGTCTAAATCCAGCACTGCCTACGGTTCACCATTAGAGCCTCCTTGATCTACCAGTACCGCTCATGTCTAAATCCAGAACTGCCCACGGTTCACCATTAGAATCTCCATGATCTAGAAGTACCGCTCATGTCTAAATCCAGCACTGCCTACGGTTCACCATTAAAACCTCCATGATCTAGAAGTACCGCTCATGTCTAAATCCAGCACTGCCTACGGTTCACCATTAGAGCCTCCTTGATCTAGCAGTACCGCTCATGTCTAAATCCATAACTGCCCACGGTTCACCATTGGAGCCTGCTTGATCTAGCAGTGCCGTCCATGTCTAAATCCAGCACTGCCTACGGTTCACCATTGGGGGCCTCCTTGATCTAGCAGTGCCGTCCCAATTATATATGTAAATGATTTAATTAGCGTCATAAGAAAGTCCTCCAAGTCTTAACAATATTGTTACTTTAATTGTACATATAACATTTGGTTTGAAAAACCTTGGAGCACATATGACCTGAAATGAGGTCACGATTCTTTCAAGGCCACTTCTTGTAGAAGCCCTTTAAATTATAGAATTTTTTCTTCCAAGAGTCTTTAGACTTAACACTGACATAACGTCACATGAGTGTTATATTTTTTTTTAAACCTATCACTCGTGCAAGCTTGCCATTGTCTTGCTGTCTAATTAAAATCTTGAAGCGATTCGAAGTGCGGAGGAATCTGTGGTGCAATAAGCACGTGTTCAGGGCATAGTTTTTTTTTAGGGGCACCAAGTTGGGATAACATAGAGAACTTTATTGCTCCGTGGCTTCATGCTTTTTTGTTTTTACAAAGCTAATTTCAACTCCGTCTACCTGTCTGTCTGGGTGGAATCTTTGACGCATTATTTCATCCCACTTTGCATTCTCAGATCAAGTTGAAATTTTGAAATTAAATTATTCATTGTCGATGACAACACACGAATCAATGGAAAATTATGTTATCAGTTCGTCAAAATTAATTAATTTCGGTTTTATAAAAAATGTTCTAAGGAGATATACGTCTTGTGCAGGGCTGGATTTAGACCTGATAAGGCACTAGGGTATTTGAAATTTGGGGCCCCTTCCTCATATATTTGAGCCCCCTCCCCCAAACAAGTGGGGTCCCTTAGCTAAAGTTTATGTTTTCAACTGCTATCTAACACTGGGGCCATGTGTAGAAAATTAGGTCGTTCTATAACAATTTTTAATTACCAATAGTCCGTACAACTTTCTTTTCCTATAAGTATTCGGATAGCTCAGTGGCTAGAATTTTTGCTTTCCTTAATGAATTTTCCAAATTTCAAGAATTCGAATTTAGAATCAGGCAGCACAGAAACCTTCTCCAAGATATTCTTCCCCCCCCCCCCTTCTTTTTTTGACTGGTTCACCTAATTGATTGGACCATAGCGCACTTAAATTAACCCTAACCCATAGACATTGAGTTAAACAGCAAAATAATAATGAAAATAATTGCAATCGCATCAATTCTAGGTCTAGATTTATTAAAAATTATTCATATGATTGATTCAATATAATTGATGCAGTGTAAGCTTTTTTTTTTTTTTTTTTTTTTTTTTTGTAAATAATTGTTTCTATTTTAGTTGTTCCTTATTAAGCGAGGGGAGGGCATTGAAAGACTGTGAAAAGCGCGTGAAAAGGTTGTAAAAAAAGAGGTGAAAGGTCACGCTCAGTAAACATTGCTTTGCACGTGCTAGAGATAACTGGATGTATCATATCGTGATATCATCATCACAGCAATATCCTTCATTATGTCATAGTGTCACTTCCTTTTTATTACGTCTACTTTTTTTTTTCTCTTCACTATAAACACAATTGAAAACATTACTAGAAACATTCGGACAGAATTATAACACTTTAAATTACGTGACATTTCACTTTTTTTTACTACTGATTTATGTCAAAGATGTAATCAGTTTACAGTTTCCAACAGCAATTTTATTTACCACTTCCCACTTAAGAGTTATATAAATGACGTGTCACTCAAAATAGGAATTTATTATCTATATCATTTGAATCGTGAACAAGATTCCGGGGAGTTCGTCCGAAGCATCATGAAAATCAAATACAGAGGCGTGCTGAGTGTTGATGTCACCCGGTGCGGTTAGTTTATGGTGCCATCTCCTCCATCGCATGAGTCTTTCCCAATAAATGCTATTGCCACTGTAAAACGAACCAATGCTTGATCGGGCTGTGAAGCCACTAGTAGCTAATGTCAATGTCTCCACTAAATGTCAGATTTAGAAAGAAAGAAAGAAAAGCTTCACTTCCTCTTAGTCAGGACAATCTTCTAAAACCTTTCAAACAGTTTTTCCCCAGACTCTTTATCCCGCTTCTGTCTGAATGTTCTTTGATCATCTTTTCTATTCTGGATTCGGGCTGTACCATTTGATCGCTCCTGGGTATCAAAAACCCAAACGGAATCATTTCAAATTCCTAATACAAAACCAACAAGTTCAGAGAAAGAGAGAGAGAGAGAGAGTGTGTGTGTGTGTATATGTGTGTGTACGTGTGTGTGTGTGTGTGCGCGTGCGTGTGTGTGTTTGAAGGGGTGGGTGGAAATGGGATCGCTATAGATATTGAGATTGTTCACTTATGTGAAAAGATTGACGGACTTTTCGGGCCGGAGTAGCAGGTCTTTCTTCAATGTCCAACTCAAAGCGGCGTGAGCCTCAACGTTTCGTCTTTGGCCTTAACTTCATGACGTATCTAGGCAGCTAGCCCTCAGAAATGACGAGAGCCCGAATCATCTTTACACAAAGACCAATCAAGTATTTGTATTTGAAAGTGAACAAATTAATTGCTAATACAAAAGATTTTTCTTTATGTTTTTTTTTTGTTGTTGTTTGTTTATTTTTGTTTTTTATTATTTTTTCTTTACCACGCCAACTGACTTTGGCTCCCAACATATGAATGAAAGAGAAAAGGGAATGAACTCAACCTAAACATATTTCTGGACCTGATTTGGTCTATGGAGAAACAAAATCTTATTGGAAACTTTTTTTTTGTGCCTGACACTTATCTAAACCACGTGACTTCGTGACACAATTCACACACAGACAATATGCAAACAGAAGTTAATTTCAAGTCCCTAGAGTACTTCAACTGCCTGTTTGTGAAAAAGCTATTTTCAGCGTCACGCTTGGACAATTTTCAACTGCTACTCGATCTAACTATTTTAAAAGTCTAGCAATCCTTAATAAATTCCCCAACCTTGGGAAATGTTTTAGAATCGTTACAATATCATTGGTACATGTGATTTTCAAATAATGTCTTATTTAGGTCTACTGAGATACTAATGATTTTACTAACTATACATTTCAAAAGCTAGGTGTTAAAAATAGCGTTCTCATTATAAAATATTAAAACTATATAATGTTTAATTAGAGTTAAATTTAGATCGTGAGCTTACATAATAAATCAAATATCCATTCATAGCCTCCACCTTCATCACAATGTAAGAGTCCATACTTACGAACAGAGACAGACATAAGACTCAAATGTCTTTCTAAAACAGACTTGCCTACAATACATGAAGCATTAAGATTTATACAATGTATCACACACGTGTACTCTAAATCAATATTTTTTACAAAATATATAGTTTTCAAAGTTGTATTCAGTTTAAAATAAATTCAATTTACATAAATATTTACCCGCTTCCAAAAAAAAAATTAGAAGTAAGACAATTAAGCAAACAAAATCATGTGTGCCTTCAAGCATCGTGTGGTCAGTCATCGATCATGTGTGCCTTCAAACTTCGTGTGGTCAGTCATCGATCATGTGTGCCTTCAACCATCGTGTCGTCAGTCATCGATCATATGTGCCTTCAAACATCGTGTGGTCAGTCATCGATCATGTGTGTCTGCAAACATTGTGTGGTCAGTCATCGATCATGTGTGCCTTCAAGCATCGTGTGGTCAGTCATCGATCATGTAGCCATTCATCAATCAGGTGGCCAGTCATTAAGCATTTAATCATTTATCAACCATTTGGTCATTCATCATTCAATTAGTCATTCATCAATCCTGTGGTCATTCATACATCGTTTGTTCAGTCATCATTTATGTGTTCATTCATCAATCATGTGGTTAGCCATCAGGAATCTAAAATAATCTTCTTGACTAGATCGTTCCGAGTCTGCAGGACCAAACATCTAAAGGACTAACAACCATTTCTAGAGTTCGTTCTCTGCAAAGTGTCACCTTCTCTTATTTTTCTGTGAAACAAGAAATGAAGAAAAACTCAAAGCGTGACCAGCGGACAGATAAGAACATACTCGAGTACGCCATAAATCTCATTAATACACTGCAAATACAAATTTGCTCCAAATGTGTCCGGAAATTGTTAGTACCAAGCAAACGTGGCCAATGTCTATAAATAGAACATGCTGATAAGATTCAATAAATATTGACCAAAAAAACTAAGAAATTTTTGTTTGGGCGGTATGGAGGGCGTTAGTAAATGATGGGTCAATTGTTGCTAAATTAGTGAAATATTTTGTTATAGTATCCAGCCGCAGTCCAGCGTCTCACCATTTTCTTCAACCTCACTATTTAAACAATACAAACCTATCATCCATTTAAAAAGATTTCAAGATAATGGCGGCATTTTGTGTTCATGTCTTCCGTACATGTGGGACAAGGTCTGATCATGTCAGTGGCGGCACTGTGTAGGCTCATTCAGGCCCCCCCTCCCCCCCCCCCCCCCCCCCATGGTCAACTTGATCTGTGACGGCTTCAAAATGTAACGAAAAAGAAATAAAGCCTAAACATTTATACGGTTTTCTTTGCAAATATATTAGAATTATTACAAAAATTTTGAATTATAAATTTATTCAATGAATTTTCATTTAAATTAGTTACTGCTAGTCCGGTCAGCATCCGTTTTTCTGGCATTTTGAGATTCAAAAAATTATTTTTGTGTCAGACTTGGCGAGTACTATTTCCGTTATCTTTTGGCGCCTAGAATGCAGATGAGTGTCATGCTTAACAGCACAGAGTAACGGCTGGCCAGCAGGAAGTCAACTGTCCCTATTATTTGGTCACAATGCGTGTTCGACGGAAAATAAAGCAAACCCTTCTAGCTAACCTTGGTCGGCATAAACATAATGTAGGGTCAAGGTTGAAGCTAGTAGAATCTACTATAGGTGACATAAGGGAGCCAGATAAATCTTGGTATGGTGATATGTAAGGAGAGCAGAGCTAGCTATCGGGGTCGCCACTCATTGTTCATCGTTGGTTGGTCATTAGACAATTCAGTCTTTAGCCGTTAGTCATTGTTTGAAGTAGCCATTGTTACGTGTATTCTGTATTGGATTATTATAATTCTGTTATGGATTAATGTTTTGTTTTAACTATTCACTGTGATCTCTCTTTTGGATGAATTATTTTTATTGAAATGAGTTGGAAAGCATTAAACACAAGAAGATTTTAGTCAGCGCAGAGTTGCTTCATTGTATTCTAGTCATGTGTTGAATAGATTAATTGGCACCTCCGAATCCTCTTATGCTGTATGATTTTAGAAAAAATACACAGCTCTCCAAACTCCGTCGTGAGACTAGTATATTGTCACGACTCTCACTATTCAGGCTCTCTGCAAACTGGTTCGCTGGTCACTACCAACTCAAAGAACTTGACAACTCTGGGCTCCAAAACAACGTAACAGTCCAATAAATCACAACCAATATTGTAAATTGGCAACACGTAAAAAAGTGTCACCGTTAACAACCGTACCGCCGTATCAACTCTTGCACTGGCCTCTCCGCTTCCTCCTGGACTTGCACTGGCCTCTCCGCTTCCTCCTAGACTTGCACTGGCCTCTCCGCTTCCTCCTGGACTTGCACTGGCCTCTCCGCTTCCTCCTGGACTTGCACTGGCCTCTCCGCTTCCTCCTAGACTTGCACTGGCCTCTCCGCTTCCTCCTGGACTTGCACTGGGTTTAGGACTGACTTCACTTACTGTTGTGTCGTCGCCCTAGATCATCTCCTAGGATATAGGTAACGCCCACATTTCTAAAAGTGTGTATGATGTCATGTTGTACTAGGGTAATGGCCCTGTGGGATTGTTAGCAAGTTATTAATATGTGACATTATAAACCTCGTTAAAGTAGGGGACAGGCCAATTGTTTCTCTTGGTATTCCGAGATTTTAATTTGTCCATGTCCAGGAAGAACAATCACGTGATCTTTCCATTCAACTTTTGTTTTCTTTTGATGAGGTCACGAGTGCTGGAAATTGGTATGCTCTAGGTCTGGAAGCGACAACTGCTTTGACAGCACATTTCCAGAAAGTATTAACGATCGGGATTTTTTCAGTTGGCGGGAATACCCGAATATTAATTAAATCGTATAGATACTATAGAGTCCCAGTGATTCCCAAAGTGGTCTATATAGACTACCAGGGGTCTACGTGGACTTCCAAGGGGTCTATGAAAGTGAAAAAAAGAATTGGGGGTCTATGACATGCAAATGGGGTCCACGAGAGTGGATCCCACTAAAGAAGGTCTTGAGTTTAATATCAATCTTACATTAATGGAATTAACAATTATATTATACAAATAAGCATTATTTATAGGCCTACTTTATTGTAGGAAGGCCATTAAATTTTTATTCTATTATTGGAATGAAAAAAAATGTTTTAAATTTTAACACCTCATTTAAATAGCTTTATTTGGTCTACAGATAACTAATATTTAACAAGGCCGAATCTAAATATAAAAGTAGACAGTGGTGTTAATTTCTAAAATTTTTAACAACATTTTATGTAATGACACTATGAAACCACCTAAGCTGGAGGATCGTTGAAGACAATATTGCCCTGATAAGATTTGAAAAACGAATTAATAATCGATGATAAAGTTGAGAAAAGACCTACAATGGCTTTCACATTTGAAGAAAAATAAGATTGTTTGCAAGTGTCTTAAAATATCTTGCAAAATTATAAAAACATCATACAATAGCGAAAAAAATGAATGATTTAGCTTATTGATGAACTGAGTTGTGACCACGAAAACGGACGAGTGCCTGTAATGAAGCAATTTTTTATTGGCACATGTTCGTTTATTTATGGATAAAGAAATTCCCAAAAAATTTCTTGGTGTGAAAACTGATATAATTGACAATAAAATCGAATGCACATTTGATGTTTTGTAAGGACTATTTCGAAGAAAAAGCAAACCCTGTAACTATTATATCAGTAGCAACAAATGGAGCACCTTTCATGGTTGGGTCTTACCAGGGTGTTACTAATACACTAAGTAACTAAAAAGTAGTAGATCTAGATTGCAGGTATATCTTCAATTTGTTATCAACGCAGTTATCAGAAGTAAATACACCATACAAACATAGTTCTCCGAAATCTCGGATAAAGCTGAAATTTTGAACAATTATTTTTTTTACCTGACCACATAAGAATCATAAAAAAAAAAATTAACCAATTAGTTAATAACCCATGGTAATTAATTATTTTGTTTGGTATTTCGAGCAAGCGAAAGAAATTGTACATGACTTTATTGTAGGTATAAGCTGATATAGTCCCCTTTGCCGGTCGCCGCTTAAAACTAAGTTTTTGACGAACAATAGATAACTATACAATCTTCTATTTTCCTCGTGGGTCATTCCCTTTTTTATATAAATTCTTTAAAAAAAGCGAATATGGTAAAAATTAATCCAGATATCCCTTTCTCCCCCCCCCCCCTTATATTGTCCCAACTGGTCCAGGTAAGTGATAGGATCACAGTGTGGGTTGAGAAAAGTAAAAGCATCAAATAGCGCTCAACAAAAACAACTGGTAACTATATTTCTAATAGCACACAGACAGATGGAGTGTTGGTTGACTTACAGTCTAGTGCTATTTAAATGTACACGACTAATCCAAACTAATTGATACAATTACACTTTGTATCAACTTTTAAAAAAAATATTTGTTTATGTTTTTCGAGTTTTCTTCTGTGATTCACAAGGACACAGATCACGCTATACCCAGGATAGGAGTTCATGGCAATGACGTGGCTATGGAAATGTAAGCTATATAAATAAATATTAAAACATTTTCAAACGGATCTATTGAATAAGATTTGCGGCAAATTGAAGCGTCAATCTAGCAGTATATGTACTTACTTTTGACAACGCCTCTCATTGAGAAAGTTAGCATTAAAGGTCATTCCATGAAATTAGTTAAAAAAATAATTTTGGGATTGACTATGTTTTGAATTGGAAAACGAAACAGATCTCTGTGGCTGCCAGTCGAGAATGTAATTTGTGTATTTTAAAATGAACATTGTAAGCTTCACCCACCTGACCCAATGGTAATCAAAGCTTCCTACACCTGACCCAATGGTAATCAAAGCTTCCCACACCTGACCCAATGGTAATCAAAGCTTCACCCACCTGACCCAATGGTAATCAAAGCTTCACCCACCTGACCCAATGGTAATCAAAGCTGTAAAGCGGATGTCCGTAAAAGTATGTATGGTGAGGGGAAGTGACGCTACGAAGTACTGAGTGTACTCCTCTTTGCCTGTTCATATCTTATCTTATATAATACAGACGTTAATTCAAAAAAGATGATTACGTCCTACACGTCATGCATTCAGTCATGCTAAAATTTAAAACTTAAACTTTTCGACTTTAATACTAGAATACAACCTTTCAGTCTCACGTTCTGGAGTTGTCTCCCCTACACTAAGACCAAGTGAGGACAATGCCACCTATGTTGCATCATTTACAACCAATCACTAACCTCTTCCCATTGTCACCATAGCACACACACACACACACACACTCCATAATAGTATGTCATAAGGATCTGTTTTTCTTTTTGCAAGTAATGGTTTAGTGTTTTATGTATTATAGCTACTTTACTTTTCCCTTGTTCGAGATATTAAACATACTCAGAAATAAAGATAGAAACACATTTGTTTATTCCATACGCTAGAACAAATTTGTACTAGCGCTCCTTCTCCCCTAGTGCCATTAGAGAATGGAATGGGTTGCCTGAATCAGACAGGAAAACTAACGACTTAGCAGAGTTTAGGTCATTCATTAACATGCAGGACTAGATTGACACATAAATTGTCTAAGACGTAATTATCTTCTTTTTTTTTGTTGAAGTCACGTCTGTACTAGATATAAGATACTAAAAAACTGTACTAGATATAAGATACTAAAAAACTGTACTAGATATAAGATACTAAAAAACTGTACTAGATATAAGATACTAAAAAAACTGTACTAGATATAAGATACTAAAAAACTGTACTAGATATAAGATACTAAAAAACTGTACTAGATATAAGATACTAAAAAACTGTACTAGATATAAGATACTAAAAAACTGTACTAGATATAAGATACTAAAAAAACTGTACTAGATATAAGATACTAAAAAACTGTACTAGATATAAGATACTAAAAAACTGTACTAGATATAAGATACTAAAAAAATGTACTAGATATAAGATACTAAAAAACTGTGCTAGATATAAGATACTAAAAACTGTACTAGATATAAGATACTAAAAAACTGTACTAGATATAAGATACTAAAAAACTGTACTAGATATAAGATACTAAAAAACTGTACTAGATATAAGATACTAAAAAACTGTACTAGATATAAGATACTAAAAAACTGTACTAGATATAAGATACTAAAAACTGTACCAGATATAAGATACTAAAAAACTGTACTAGATATAAGATACTAAAAAACTGTACTAGATATAAGATACTAAAAAACTGTACTAGATATAAGATACTAAAAAACTGTACTAGATATAAGATACTAAAAAACTGTACTAGATATAAGATACTAAAAAACTGTACTAGATATAAGATACTAAAAAACTGTACTAGATATAAGATACTAAAAAACTATACTAGATATAAGATACTAAAAAACTGTAATAATAAATGGCTCCAAGAGAAAGAAATTGTATTTGACTGAAGTGGTGGTATAAACTGAATTAGTCCCCTGTATGGGTCCCCGTTGTCACATCAATTTGAAACAAGCAATAGATAACTCTACAATCTTCTTTTTTATAAGCTCCTTACTAGCAGAGTGGTTAGTGAATTTTGACTTGAGGAAGCTAGAGCCATGAGTTCGAATTAAGGTCAATCCCCCCCCCCTTTTTTTTTTATAAACGCTTTTAAAAAGCGACTACTGAAATATTTATTTTGTTTACTATTAGAACTCTATCTTAACTGCAAGTTGAATCTGTGTATATTGTTAATGAAGGTTAGTTTGATTATTTGTTCGAAGTAGTCTGTACAAGCTATTTAAACCTCTGCAATAAAAATGGTGTAACCCTGCCATGCACAACGACATCCAAGCTAGTGCAGAAGGTGCGCACTGTTAGAAACTGAGAAGGATATTGACATTGGGAAGAAGAGAACGGAGTTTAGCCCAATCTAGAACTGATGAAGAGGCTGTGCTCAAGGCAGATGTTGTTTTATGTACTTGTGATGTCCCCATGTAAATAAACATTTATATCCTTGAGTTGCCTCCCTTAAGTTATTACACTATACTACGCCTACCTCGATTTAGTTGTGGTAGCTATTCGGAGCTTCAATCTAACGACTGAGTATACATCGATTAAACATTGTTAAATTGTAAACGTAATTGATTCTAAAAAAAAGGTTAGTTCTTGTACACAACTTTCCTTAACCTCACAGAAATTAACCCTTCATACCTTACAGTATGTTGGACAACCTATTTCTGAGAGAAAGGACTCCAGCAGAGTGTTGTATTCCGAAACAACAAACTCTTTAATGCCCCAGCTGATGCCAGGTACCCATTTAGAGCTGGGTTAACTCTTGTCCCAAGAAGAAATCTGGTCATTACAACCAACATTTGAACCTCAGACAACCAGGTAAGCAGCAGAGTGTGCAATAACTCCACTAACATGCAGGCCTCATCATAAATGAGAAAAAAATTCAACTTCACCTTAATCACCATGTCTCAGTGACATGTTAAGTTCTTGATGGCTGGCATTCTTTTCTTCCATGTTCCTTCACCTGGGAAAAAAAAAAAGACTAATTATTAAGGAGTCGCTACTCTTTACGGAATAAAGATAAAAACAACTGCAATTATTCATGTCTAAATTTTTTGTTCATCATTCATTCAACTCGTAACTAACAAAGATTTAAATGGATAAAAAATTTTTTTTTACCTGTTACACATTCCAAACTAGAGAGCCTTGGAACGGGAACCACATCAGCTGAAAGAAAAACTTTGAAACTAAAAGAATTAGACATATTCTCCTCAAGTCAATAACTTAAGACAAATAAATTATCTAATAGAATAAGAATAAGAGCACCCAAAGTTATACTACTCTTAGATCATCTAATAGAATAAGAAATGGCAGACCTAAGCACCTAAGTCTGTATTTCCATTATAACTAAGCTAACCTTACTTAAGAAAAAGCAGCATTAAGAAACTTAAGGCTGTATTTCTTTAAACTCCTCTATCAGAGGAGAGTTGATGCAGAGTTAGTTCTTGTACACAACTTTCCTTAACTCTGCATCACCAGCATACAAACGCTCTTCTCCTCTATAGCGACACATCTTTTCTCCACTCAGGGTTATTGTAATGCATAAGATAAAATAAGAATCATACTTTCCTTTCAAAAAGAAGATACGCCCTGTGCGTATCTATTTGTCCATCTAGTCGTGCTTTTCAATTAAAGACGTAAACTCTACGTAGTTGGTTTAAACCTGGCAACGCATTCTATGCTCGAATGGCACTAGGGAAGAAAGAGCTCTTATAAGAATTTGTCCTAGAATAGGGAAAGACGAACTGTGCCTTTAGCTTTCTGTCTTCAGGATCTTTTTTTTTTTTTTTTTTTAGGTCGTAAATATTTTTTTTTATTTGTAGTTTATGATTCAGTTATTTATGGTGTTTTTTTTTATTTTGTAGTCGAGAAATTTTGTATTATTGTTGACATTAATTTTGGAACTCACGAAAGTTCATGGTGTTTTGCACACCTGAGTTTCTAGGTTTAATTGGAAGGTACAAGTTAGTTTAAGTAAATGTAAACATATTTCTTTTTCTAAACCAAGAACTGACTCAAAGTAGGGCCTACTGATGTCATTCGCAATCTAAATAATCTGATCCCTGTCTTCACGTGTGTTCCATCGAATTCCCTGAGATTGATAAGCATGCCCCATGATGCCACGTTACGAATCTTATATTTATTTATTTCAAGTTACATTGGAAAGCACATCAAGTTCTTTGAAGATCAATTCAGTTTGTCTAATGATTTATACATCGTTTTATTTATAGAGTTGGAAAGTGGAATGTACAGCGATCTGTCAAAGCACTTTGGATATAAAAATTTATACCTGGTAGAGCCGTAATGTAATCTGTTCAAGAGAACACGATCTAGATCAGCTAACAAGACATTTTTAAGCTGTAGGCGCCCCTGAGTAGTGTAGACTGACAGAAGTCGAGTTGATTGCATGACACTCTGAGACGTGAAGCACTGCAACTTCCTATTCACAGTAAACACAATTGATTGTCTTTTAGAGCAAATGAAAGGTACACTACACAGAGACGTGAACTAGACAGACCAGCAAGCCTAAGATCATGTTTCTAGACAACGAATACTGCCGGGGATTGGAAACACACATTCCCAGTTCCCACATTAACCATCTACGCAATTCAGTGATACAGTGACTGTCAGAACAGCAAATTTAGGTGTCCAAACACCAACGCATTGATTTAATTGATGGTTCACATAGGGACGTGATGGTTGATGAATGTGTAATCTCTCTTTCCTCGCCTTTAGAAGAAGTCCTTATTAGAACTTTATTTTGGGAAATAACAAGACTGCGTATTTGTAGATCGATTGATGATTATACTATATCTTTGGTCGTTTTCGAAGACATTAGTAACTGACACGATTAATTTAGAGTATCAGATGATACGATAAGTTTAGATTAATACCACAATATGTTTACTAATATACACACTCTATAATAGTCAGTGGCATTTTACGTCTCGAGAGGAGATCTTTTCCCTCTGCAACTTCTTGTGTGACTAAAGACGCCAATCCTTGATACACAGCTGCGATCGCAGGTTGGGCATATATAATCACCAGGCGCAGTTGCATTTTCACCCTTCTTTCTGCTTCTGTTGTGTATGACATCTGCAATCTTTGACCCTTCCTTTATGCTCTCTCTCTATGAGGATCTGTCCAGTGCCACCTCTTCCCAATTGCCTGTGTCGATTTTGAAGAGCTTCATGTCGCGTTTCCATACATCCGTATAACGTAAAAGTGGGCGACCAGCGGCTCTCCTGCCTTCTATTAGAACGCCATACAGGATGTCCTGTGGAAGTCGACCTACTGGCATTCTACGAACGTGGCCAAGCCAGCCAAGGCGTCTGCTGCTGATAACAGAGCGGATGTCCTGGCACCCTGCTCTTTGTAGCACTTCCTCATTGGTTATCTTATCTTGCCACCTTATTTTAAAGATCCGCCTTAGGCATCGAAGGTGGAAAACATTCAGCTTTTTTTCCTGCCATTAGGTTGACCATGTTTCACTTCCGTACAGCAAGGTGCTCAACACGTAGGTCCGGTAGACTAGGGCTTTAGTACTGCTAGTCAGCAATATGTTGTCCCAGACTCTTTTCTGCAGCCGTGACATGGTGGCCATTGCCTTGGCTATCCTGTTGTTTATGTCTTCATCCAGTAGAGTGTTGTTGGATATGATGGAGCCAAGGTAACAAAAGTGATCAACAATTTCTAGTGGTTGGCCATTAATGCTTACTTGAGGTGCAGTGTTTGTGTTTTAGACAAGTTTCTTAGTCTTGCTTTGACTGATGTTTAAGCCGAACTTCTGGCAAGCAGCAGATAGTTTGTCAACCAGGGACTGTAGCTGAATATCAGAATCAACCACAATAGCTGCATCATCAGCATACTGGAGTTCCCTGACGAGTAGCTTCCTAACCTTGGTTTTTTGCCCGCAGCCTTGATACATTAAATAGTTTTCCAGAGGATCTTGTATGGAGAAACACACCTTTGTTTATGTCGTTGTACGCATAATGCAGTAGACAGGAGAAGAATATGCCAAACAGAGTAGGTGCGAGCACACATCCCTGCTTGACACCACTGCAAACCTCAAAAGGTGCTGATTGGGCTCCATCGAATTTGACAGTACATTTAGTTTCCTCGTGAAAACACTCAATGAACTTCAGTAGTTTGGGCGTGCAACCTATTTTCCTCAGGAGTTTGAAAAGGCCACTTCTGCTGACCATGTCAAAAGCTTTAGTCAGATCAACAAAAACGATGTAAAGGGGTCTGTCTCTCTCTCTGAATTTCTCCTGCAGTTGTCGTAGAGAAGATATCATGTCTATAGTGGATCTACCACTAGTGAATCCACACTGAGACTCTGGGTAGACTCTAGAAGCTATCACTTGCAGCCTGGATAGTGCCACTCTAACAAAGATCTTGCCCACTATACTGAGGAAAGAGATACCCCTGTAATTGTTGCATTCACTCCGATCCCCTTTGTTCTTGTATATTGTGACTATAGTTGCGTCACGCATGTCCTGTGGGACATGACCTGTTTCCCAACAGCGGCAGAGGAGAATATAGAGTTCAGGGAGCAGGAGTGATTCGTTGACTTTCACTACTTCCACTGGGATACCATCACTCCCAGGAGATTTTCTATTTTTTATGCAGTTAATTGCTTTTTTGAGGTCACTAAGGCTCGGAAGCTCATCTAGGCATTCCAGTACTGGAAGATCTGGTAGAGAAGCCAGGGCGACATCGTCTACTGTATTCTGTGTGGCATAGACTTCGAGGTAGTGTTCTGTCCATCGTTCTAGCTGCATGGTTTGATCTGTAAATTTTTCTCCTGATTTGGATAAAAGGGGGGCAGGTTTAGACACTGTTTGACCCAGGGCCGCTTTAACGCCATCAAATAGAGCTTTTCTATTTTCTGAGTGCAGACTGTCTTGGATTCTGTTGCAGGTATCCCTCCAAAAGTTGTTAGCACATTACCTAGACATTTTTTTCGCCTCTTTATTAGCACTTTTGAAGGCCTCCAAAGATCTTGGACTTGGCTTTGTCTTGTGAGCGAGGTGTGCAGATCGCTTTTTCTCGATGCAAGGTTCCATATGTGCTAGATTCGCCTCAAACCAGTCTACATTTTTGTGTTTTTGAGGCCCAAAAGCGGTGATTGCCGAACTGTAGATTGCATCTCTTAATTTCTCCCATCGGATAGAGATGTCTTTACATCACTTAACGAGGGGATTGAACTGTTCAGGAGCTCGCCAAAGAGTGCACACTTCTCTGGGTCACCTACATGGTTGACGTTAATTCGCCTAGTTCTGGGTTGAGTGGAAGTATAAGCCTTCTTGAGAAGTAGTTTGATTTTGCTTAGCACTAGTGAATGGTCTGAGTTGCAGTCCGCACTATGGTATGAACGGGTGTGGATGACACTTTTCAGATCCATCCTTCGGGTGATGCAGAGGTCAAGCTGGTGCCACCTTTTTGAGCGTGGGTGCTGCCAAGAGACTTTATGGCGTTCCTTGCCAGAGAAGAATGTATTTGTTACACACAGTTCATGAGAGCTACAGAACTCGAGTAGCATTTGGCCATTGTAATTGATTTTGCCAACACCATGAGGTCCCAAGCATTGTGGCCATGCATTATTTCCATCACCAACACCGGCATTAAAGTCTCCATTTATATAGAGGTGCTCGGATTTTGGAATACTTTTAATTACGTATTCTAGAGCTTGAAAGAATCTGTCTTTGTCCTCTTCCGGTGCAGCAAGGGCTAGTGAGTAAGCACAGATTATATTAACTTTGCCTTGCGGTGATGCAAATTTCATGTGTGCTACTCTTTAATTGCCAATGGGAAACATCGCGATGCAGGGGACGAGACAGTTTCTTATTGCGAAGCCGACGCCATGTATTCTAGAGCTTTGTTCTGGTTTTCCTTGCCAGTAGAATGTATAGTTGCTTTCTGTAAGAGATCCACTGTCTGACAGTCTGGTTTCTTGCAGGAAGGCCATATCAATGTTTAGTCTGCTGAGTTCTCTGTCGATGATAGCTGTTTGACGCATGTCGGTGACGAGTTCAGGGTCAGTATTGAAGCCAGGACACATTGTCCGTATGTTCCAGCTTGCTAAACGCATTAATGTTGAGGGTTTCCTTTTGATTGTATTTGCAGGTGCGGGTGAGCAGCTTGCTTTTTGATTTTGTCTTAGCACCAAGCACCCAGTGGTGCGGCAAGCTGTGGCGGGATAGCACTTTATTGTCCGAGGGCTGCTCGGCTTAAGGCAGGCAGTAGCTATCCAGTGAGCTAAAAAGCCCCTCCTACCGTCAAGAGTGGTCCCTGGCGTTCCAGCTTACGCCAATCAGCTAGGAACTTATCACCGGTAACTACCACTCTCCGTGTTTTTTCAAAGACATTACTGTCAGAGATGGAGTGACCTCTCCATTGCTGGGGGAAGCCTGGGCGGTAAATTTGCGAGTGCTGGGCTGCCCACACGTCAGCACACGCCTCTCTTCCATACTGACCGGGTCCAAAGGGATGGCGAGCCATCACAATTTGGGGGCAGGTGGCTGCAGGAGTTTGCCAGAGATTAGGACCGGATTTTCTGTTAGAGTTTACTCCCTTAGCCTTAGACCTTACAGGGACACACACACAAGGCAGTGCGGCTATTGACCTATAGCTAGGGGTTTGGTTTGTGGGCAACAGGGCGTGTCCGCACGCCGACGGGCCATGCCTGCCACACATCTTGGGGCCAAACCTCCTCCGAGACCCTTGCAGTTTAGCCTGAGGCTTCGCAGCCTCAGTTTCCATCTGCCACCATGAGGAGGTACTGCATAGGACTTGCTGTGGAGAGGCTATGTACTGGCAAGAGAGACTTACAAAATTGCTCCCCTTTCACAGATGCTAGCCAGCGGTGGCGACAAGTCAAGATACCACACTAGACGCTTCACACAGCCATCGGACAGACTATAATAGTACAATACAATTTAATCAAACACTTGTTCATCGTCCCACAAACTACCAATGCATCTCGTTAAATACTGTTACCATCTCCTTCCTACCGCCTTTTGAAATAACTAATTACCTTTTGTGTGGATATTCTAAACCACAAAATTAAATTACAAATTTAATTACATGGCTGGTCCATACTAATTAATTCTAATACACTTTTGCTTTTAAAAAAAGTTTTTTTTTTTAATTTTAATTTTTCTTGCTTCTAAACTGCATTGTATCTTTTAAATGACCTAAGTCATCATTCCTCTGTAACTTTTAACAAATTCAAGACTTAATTCATTTTTGAATATAATATACTGTTACGAATCTCACTATCCAGGCAAACTGCACCACACGACACCACCAGTGAAAGAACTTGACAACTCAGGGCTCCAAATAACGTAATAGTTTAATGTCAATAAATAACAGCCAGCACTGTACAATTGGCAGCACGTAACACAAGACTGTACAAATATCTCTCCGCTAATAGCCGTACCGCCGTATTAACTCTTGCACTGGTCTCTCTGTCTCTTCTCGGACTTGTACTGAGCCGTCGTAAAGAACTATTCGAGAAGTTGTGTCTCCTCGTCTCTGATACCTTCGCTCTTTATATAGGGTCCCTGCTGGCCTTCTAGAACCGGACAGAACGTCGCTCGACCATTCTGGGTGGTCAAACCACTACATCCCTCGTGACGCTCCTGAGCTCTGTTCACGACGCCGATCCCTCTAGAACCGTCATGTTGACACTCGTCTCGGAAGATCTTCGTAACTCGTCACGGTTGACCGCTCGTCTAGCGTTGGCCTGGGGCGATTCGCGTCGGCTGACTACATACACACACCACTACCCCCATCGGTGCCACCACCAGGTTTATAACAATACCTTTGTGTAGTTTAAAATAGCAAATGACTACTTTTATTATTACCAAAGGTAATTTAATTTTAAAAGTAATTAAAATATGAAAAAGAATATAGTTGGATATGGATATAATGGATATAAGTAACTATGGATATTCCAGGGAGATTATCCCTTAACTTAGGACTCACTTAGGACTATCTATCTATCTATCTATCTATCTATCTCTCTGTCTGTCTGTCTATCTATCTTTCTGTCTGTCTGTCTAACTGTGTTTCGTCTGACCAAATGTATGAAATACATCAGTTCAGTGATCTCCAGTTATCTCGCATAAGAACTAGCCTATATGTAGATATTTTATTCATAGTGTTTAGTACTATTTCTTTTATCAGCTTGCTAATTCTTCATCCAGTTTAAAAGGAAAACAAGAACCTGGATGGGTGGACACTGATCTCGAGAACGGCTCTAACTATTTTTGTAGAAATTCGACTAATTGACCACACCAGAGAGCTCTGGTTTAACCGTTACAATTTTTCTAAGCATAATCTTCCAAACTAAAATTTAGTCCAGAGGGCTAGACAATTTCTATCTTCAACACACATACGTCAGCGGGTATTCCCGAATATGTTCATTTGAAAAGTTAAATGAATCAATAGAAGTTCAGGAACAATTTGAACACCATTGTCTAAGTCTGGATCAATAGGCCTATCACCAAACTAGCATGTTCTATGTCATATATCTAGACCAGTCTTTTCTTGTCCTGTCTTTTACTGTTGCCATATAACCAAACTTACATCCAGTATCACTTCCTCAATGACAACCTTGCACTCCACTACCTATAAAATGCTTCCTAATGGCATGTGTCTCGAAAAGCCTCTGACAACCAGTCCAACTCCTAGCCTTCACGTGTGGCTCAGGTATTGAGTCCGGCGGAACTGTTCTCACTAACAGGAGAACGGTCAAAGACGAGTAACTGGCGCCTTAACCAGTAAGCTTCGTGTGGGAGGGGCTCGTTAGCCATGACTGGCTACCACTAGCGGATCCAGAACTTAGGAGAGGGGGCGATTTTTTTTCCAAACCCTAACCCTATATATATGAGAATAAATAAAGTATGAAAGCAGTGTTTCTCAACCTTTGGCGAAAAAACAAAACAAAACAAAAACAGTCATGTTGAGGCCTTTCTTTTGATAGCTTGGAGGTCTGGGGGAGCGCCGTAAGCCTCCTCGGTGGGGTTCGGGGAAAAGCCCTGACACCAAAAGCGTTTTCTTGCATTTTTCACTGCAGAAACGCATTCTCCTGACATTTACAGCTCATTATTCATAAGTGGGGTTTGGGGCGAAGCCACGACGCCAAAAGCATTTTTTTCTGCATTCTTCACTGCAGAAACACTACAGCTCATTTTTCATCCTATTAAAAAAAGCAACTTTTGCAAAAATGTTTGGGGTTAGGGTTAGGGTTAAAAATATTCTAATATGAATTTATGGGCCCTTACTACATTGAAGATTTAAAGATGCCCCACATATTTTGATTAAGGCTTTGAGGGTCGCAGCCGAAAAACAAAATTCGAAAAATAATATTTATAAGAAAAAAAGCTCATTTGTAAGTGATATATTTTGTTGAATAGGCATGTTTGTAACTCTGTTTTGTTACAGAACTATAATTCAGAGCTCTAACAAAAAATTTAGAAAATGGGAGGAGAAATTAAGTGGACCAATTAGATTCTACTCTAAATTTTTTTGCATTTTTAGGATTCCAGAATAAATTGTGAGCTATAGTCCCAAATTTATTTAACTAGAAAAATAGCAGATTGAGTAAAGGTTGGAAAAGGGTGACTAGGAAAAGAGTATTTGGGTTTAAAACTCATCTCAACTGAAAAATTTCGTATGAATTCTAACTTTTCCAAAGCAAAGTTTTTCTAAAGAAAATTATGATAAATTCATGTGAAATTACATAAACTCTATCGCCATATTTGACTTTTCTGTTTTAAAACATTTTTTCGTCTGGAAAGGGGAGGGCGGTAGAGTGAAAACGATTATTCCTCACTCCTTTTTATAATTTTTGCCAATGATTGCATTTGGCATTAAAGAATAGGAGTGGGGCGACTCGATATAAGAATTAAATTTATAGCATATATAAATAATATTTGTGACAGATTTTTTTTTTAAATTTTGTAATTTCTAAACTACAATACAAAAAGAAAAAGTATTGCTTTGTCCGATGGGCGGAAGGCGATTACATGAATCGCCCTTCCCACCTGGTACAACCCTTGTTCATTTTATATTTACTAATGATGAAATTTGAGATTAGAGTGTGGTTAGACATAATATAAAATGGGTTCACATATCGATACGTAGCTTATATTATATAGATATTCAACTAATTTTGTTCACAAACTATTATTTCTCCATAAGAATAGGACCACCCCCACACTTAGAGAGCTAGAATGGGGAGTGCAGTACATGCAATTTCCCTCCCTTTACCCCACCGAATCGGCCAAAATACCAGGAGGGGAGCGAGATAATATAAAAATTATTTCTTTATTCAACTAATTTTGTTCACAAACTATGATTTCTATATAAAAGTAGGACCGCCCCCCCCCCACTCAAAGGGTTTAGGTGGGAAGGGCAGGAGAGGTATTCGCCTCCCCCCCCCCCCCTCCAATCGACCAACAGGGTAACGACATAATATAAAGATCGGTTAAAACACCAATAACAATTTTAATTTTAATCATATAGATATTTAGTTGAAATTGTTAGGGTTAGGGTTACCACCCCCTCCCCTGGATCCGCCAGTGCAGCAACCTATATTTAGACACTGAGCTGACAAAAAGAATAGGAAAAGCTTCTGCAGCAATGGCAAAACTCTCCAAGCGCGTGTGGGAAAATACCGAATTGACTACGGCAACAAAAATCCTGGTCTACAATGCTTGCGTTCTGAGCACACTTCTTTATGGCAGGGAGAGCTGGGGAACTTGCATGCGCCAAAAACACAGATTAAATAGCTTCCACCTACGCTGCCTGCGACGCATGTTGTGCATCTCTTGGAAGGATCGTGTCACCAACCAGGAAGTTTTGACACGGGCCAACATGCACAGCATCTATGTTCTCCTTCAACAGAGAAGACTACGCTGGCTCGGTGATGTCACTCGCATGCCCGATGGAATAATCCCTAAAGACATCCTATACGCTGAGCTTGCAGAAGGAGTCAGACCCAAGGGCCGCCCAAGACTAACCTACAGCGATGTCTGCAAGAGGACTTGAGAGCCACGGGCATCGACCAAAATATGTGGGAGGAGATAGCACAAGATCGGACAACAGGGAGACAGACTGAACGTGCTGGTACGAACTTCGATGAATGCAAGAAAAACAAAGCTGCGTCAGCCAAGAGAAAGAAAAAGAAATCTGCCCTGTCAGCTAGCCCTAGGACAGATGAATATACATGCACGAACTGTGGCAAACTCTGCCGCTCCAGAATTGGCTTGATCAGTCACTCAATATTCTGCCCCATCTCAAGACGTAACCAAAGCCAGTGACTCATCCATTGTCTTCCGAGACAGAAGGAGCCATATATACTTGTATATATATCTTCATAAAAATGTACTTTTTATATACCTTTTCATTTTAAAAATTGGACTTTTCATATAAATCTTCATAAATATGTACTTTTATATACATCTTTATTAAAAATGTACTTTTTAAATACATATTCATAAAAAATTTACTTTTTATATACATCTTTATAAAAAAAAATTTATATACACCTTCATTAAAAAATATGCTTTTTATATACATCTTCATAAAAATCCCACTTTGTATATATATATCTTCATAAAAAATATACTTTTTATTTACATCTTTATAAAAATGTACTTTGTATATTTTACTTGTTTTTTGTTTTTCTTCCGACCCGATACAGATTTAGACACACATCTGTAATGTCTTCACTTGACTACATGCTCATGTCAAACACGCAGTACAAATATAGATTTTACGGAAAAGAAACACAAAATCTAACAAGGAAACTCTAGTGTCTTGAATGGTCTTGATGCGGAAGACATTTTTCGCTTTTTTGTGTTGTAATAATTTGGATTTTTTTCGACGCCTTCACAGCACTACATTTAAAAATTTGAAAGAAAACACATAAAATAATCCATCTCACAATTAGGTTACACTGGACTGTGTTTGAAATAAAAGAAATTACACCATAACTGGATACAATGCACCCAAGTGTTTGTCTATTTAAAGAACTGATGACGCAGGCAAGATCAAGCGGGAAATAAATTCGTTTGTTTAAAAATACTGTCAGGCTATTGTAATCTCGTGTGCGTGGGTGCCTTTTTTTTTTATTTCTGACAAAAACATAGACCAACTCACGCTTTTTATCTAGTAAAAAGTGTGTACACGTTTTTTTTCTCCAAAACCCAAATCTCGGATCAAGCTGAAATTTTGCACTTATTTCGTTTACATGCTAACACAAGAATAAATTTTTAAAAAAATATTTAATTATTTAATTATCTATTGGTAATAAATTATTTCGTTTGGTATCTTGAACAAGGGCAAGAAATTTTACTTGACTTATTTGGTGATCCCATTTATTGTTTGTATAAAGTTTGTAAATAACTATAAAACCTATTGTGAAAAGCACCTCCTTGGCACAGTGGTTACAGTATTGGCTTGAAGAGGCCGAGAAGGCCTTAGCCCTCGAGTTTGAATTCAAGTCGCTCACTTTGGTTTTATTAATATATTTAAAAGCAATCCCCCAGATATCCCACTTCTTTCTACCACCTTCCCCTTTCCAACTGGTCCAGACAAGTGATAGGATACAAATATTTCTAATCGCTCAGATCTATTATTGTTAGTCTGGATCTATTACAAATTTAATTACATGACTGATTCAAACTAATTGATACAACTACACTTAATAAAAGCTTTGTTTTTAAGATAGTGTTTTTAGCGGCCCCGAAAGGGTAAAAGACGCTATTAGTTTAGTGTGAAATGTCTGTCCGTCCGTCCGTCCCGTTTAGATCTCGTAAACTAGAAAAAATAGTTAAAATCCGACATCTTGATATTTAAGTCCATTCATAGTTCTGATGCAACGGCTCCTTTTTTATTTTTTGAAAGCGAAAAATTTAATTTTTTAAATCACTTATGCAAGCAGTTTTTTCATTAAATTCACAACTTTTACAACTATCCACTAGTAATAGTAACAAACACGGGAGGCTCTTAAGTAGGGGAGATTGCTATGTGGCATATTTGTAATACATTTATGCAAATGATTTTAGTTTTTTTTGTCAAAAAAATATTTTTTTTACATTTCTATTGCTAAACTTCTGTCCTACTAATTAATACATTTACCCAAAAATAAAGTTTACTTTTTTTAAGAGAAAAAATCTATTTAGAATGCATATAAGTTGGACATAATTTTAAACAACAATTAATAAGTAGTTTTTCATATTATCGCGTGAACTGTATTCTTGCAGTTCAAAAGGAAGAACACGTAACTAAAGAATTAATTATATTGACCCTTTCCAAAACAATTAGATCAATTAGATATTCATTATAAGACATCAGTTAGGCCAGGTTCACATTAAACTTCACATTCACTTTCACTTATCCTTTGGTCTGCTGGACCGCTGGGGCACCACACAAGATCTGTCAACCTTCTTTCTCCATTCTTCTCTGTCATTTGTCTTTGATAGAATTTAATTCTGATGTTCTTTCTGAAAATATTGAAACCTGCCTTTTCACCTGCCTGGGTGGACCACACAGACTGTTTTTTTTTTTCGTATTAGCTTGTTTACATTCTTTTTTTTTTTGTACTCATTTACTCTTCTCTCTCTCTTTCTTTCTCTCGTTCATTTTCATTAGTATCTTTATTGGAGACTTTTCCTTTTCTTCTGAATTAATGATGCATTCACTGTTGAGTTGAGAATAAATTAATCAATCTTACACAAAGTTATCAGCTTTCATAAACGAGCATTGTTTTTCCACTTGTTTATGCTAATTTTTAAAATCAATTTTAAAACACTGGGTTTACGTCTGTGTGCCCGCAACGCTATAGAATAGACATACCAGTCTATACAGCATTAAGTTTTGTTGTTGTTGTACTTTAGTTAGGGGCCCCCGTAAGAGAAAGGGCGTTTTAAGTTTTGTATTCTCCGTCTGTCCTTCACTTTATTGAGATCGCAGAAAAAAAAGATTGAAATATAATTTCCCATTTTTTTGTGGCTTCCAAAGTTCAGCTGCAGCTGATACATTTTTTTTTTACTTTAAGCAAACCATTTTATTTTTCAATTTAATGAAATATAAATTAAATATCGATATTAGGTAGTTCGTTTTGTTCCCTAATCAAAAACAAATTAATGAAAAATGATTCTTTGAAATCACAATTACTCTGTTAGCGAATAATGCAGTTTTTACTTCAATTTTATTACTTAAGAATTTGCATCTAGACTCCTCTATAAACATTTTTCTTGTCAAATGTTATTTTCGTGCCATGTTTTATAAGTGAAAAACAAAATAATGCAAATGATTCTTTGAAATCGCTATTCTCGCTTACATTACAATTTGTTTACTAGAATGTCCAGAAGATGCAAGCATGAGTTAATTAAGATAAGAAGACAAGATTTCACTTTAAAAAGGCACATTGTATGCACATATCGAACTTAAGTTTCAATACGTAGAGGTTCAACTTATTAAAAACCTAGGACTAGGTCTGTGGTTATTTCGGTGAGATATTACTTTCATTCATCAATGTCTTGTACTCTTAATAAATCTAATTCAAGACAAAAAACACTTTGAACATGAATTTTATTAGCTAAGAATTTGGATCTAGACTGCCCTATCAATATTTCCCTTAAGAGCCAATGTGACCTTTATTAGGGCAGTTTTGGTTTAATGGAGGGCCTGATCAATCGGCAATTACTATGAAAGCAAAAAATGCAGAATTAAAAATATTTCGTTGCGATTTTTTTTTCTTTATCAAATGGAAGCCAAGGCTCAATTATAACTTGTATTAATCAAAACGAGGCCATGGCTAAGATATCACTTTTTTATCCAAAACGAGACCATGGCCGAAATATTACTTTCCATGGGCAGAACTATTTGATCCATTTCTTTTCAATCTTTGGTTTTTAAAGTGAGTGTTACCTTCATTTCGTCTCCCATGTGTAGTCGATGTGTTTTCATTGTGAGCTCTTGCTTGGCCTGCGCCCCCTCCACTTTCCTGTTTTAACAACAGTAAATCTTTTCTTTATACAAGAACAAAAAAATTCATTTTCAGACTCAAAACTTCAAAACAATTCATATTGTTTACTTGGATAACAAAAATGACCACAAGATTGACCACAAAAAAACAACTAAATTGTCTATTACCTGGAGTGAAAAGAATGTGTCAGCATGTCTGCTTCATACACTACACAGTCAAGGTAAACAAAAATGTGTCTTGTTTTTAAATAATGTCACAAGTGGAACTTCCTGGAACAGAGATCCTAAAGATACGGATGTAATTAAGGTAATGACACGGAACATTGATTACACCAATCAAACTGTAATCTTAACATGTTCTTTGTAATCCGAACACTAGGAAATATGTTTGATTTCGTGCTTGTGTGACGTGCTTCGGAAAAAAACAATTCTAACTGCAAGCCTGAATCTCATTAGGACAGCAGGAAGGGTTGCAACCCATGACGTCAATCCAAATCGCGTGCCACGTAAGAATCGGCAGTCCTTCTGTAATCCAGCTAGACAATAGCACTTTCTTTGTGATAACGTCTTAGAAATCAGGGCCCTAGTAAGCGAGTTGTAAGGCGCTTGAACTCTGAATCCCGCTCGGAACTCGATTAAGACTGGAGTTTTGAATTTGGGCAATTTAAGGACGCTCCTGGAATGGAAACTTGATAAGGTGAAAAGTCTATATTGGATGGCTGCCTGGTCGTGCGGTTTGCACGCTGGACTGTCGTTCGGATTTATCGACGGTCTAGGGTTCAAACCTTGCCCGCTCCCATCCCCCGTCGTCCTGCGGGAGGTTTGAACTAGGAAGTAAACTATCTTCAACTCTGAAGGAACATCCGAAACATGAAAAACATTTTGCAAACATTTTTACAGACTGTGTCTCAAAGGGAAAACGTTGTCGCGTAGTGTCTTGCTTTGTTTGTTTTATTCCTCTACTCGTATCACTTGTACGGGGCGAGAGTGCCTTGTAGTTTTGTTTGAGTTGTTTTTGCTACGTCACAAAGTCCGGTGACATCTATTGGTCATACTTTGTCATGAGGCAGTTCACCATCTGAATTTGATTGAAACGGACGGTGTGTTGGTCCGTAAAAGGTTATTTTATCTATAGTCTGTACTAGTTTCTCGGACTTTTATTCAGTAAGATTTTTGGACCCCTATTTAGGGTGAGTTCTTCGTTTGCAATATCTCTTATTGTATGTTGTATGAGGTTGTCACTATTTCTAGTTTTAGAGTAGAAGTTAAGTTTTGTGTTTATTTCGTTTATAGGGTGCCAGTGTTGGAGTTGTATTTACTGAGCTCGAGTCTATGCTAGTGTGGGCGTCGCTTGCCGTCTCAGAAATATATATTACAGTTTTCAGGGTCATTGTCAAATTGGCGATCATCTGAGGTCTAACTTTACTATTACCGAGATTGGCAGTTTTGTGACGCCAGTCGGTCAGAGTCTGGTGGGCTATGAAACCAGGGTGACAAGTTGATAGCAGTAGCAAAGGTGCTTAAATTAATTATTGAAAAATATCTTTATATATATATATATATATATATATATATATATATATATATATATATAAATATATATATATATATATATATATATATATTGTCTTTTTATCATCCTCATTGTACATACACATATATCAGTTTCATACAATTAAATTCATTTATTTTTTTTTGTTATTTAAACTATTCAAATAGTTGGTTACTCTATGTACGACTGTGTGTGAGTGATGTTCTTGTCAGGTTGAATCCCGGGACCTTAACTATATACAGTTAGTTAACACAAATAATTCCTAAACCTGACAAGCGTACGCAACTATTAATCTGATTTAGGAAATCGATTAGCGATTTAAATTAACTCCATTTCCCCACCTAATCATTTTTTTCTATAAATCTATTTGTACCGTGTAGTTTACTATTGAGCAACAACTAATCTTTTGAAAAATTTACTTTTTTTTTAAATTTTTTTTTTTTTTTGTTGTTGCTTTGTCTATAAAAAAACAGTTTTAAAAACAAGCAAAGTAAAAGAAAAAAGAATACTTTTTTAACAAAATAACACTTCACTTGAAATACCCAACCACGGGACCTAAGGATAGAAACTTCAATGAAGATTTACAAAGAAGAAAATAATGTTACACAAGTCAAACATTCAACGATCAAAATATTTTTGGGAAAAATGAGTATCCCAAATGCAAACTGACGCTTGGCCACTGGCGATGTAAATATCCTAGGACATGTTTGCATCTTCTATGCTTCAACAAACTTGATGGATTTACTCCTGTAAGTGTATTTGATAAGTAACAGCCGTATCATTTAAAATGATTAGTCAACCAATATTCCAACGGTGGGTCTCCAAGAACTGTCGGTTTCGATTGGTTTATAGTATACCTTAATTTTAGAATGCGTGACCTAAATTTAATTTTTCCCCTTGTCTTGAAGTATTTCCCCCGACTGTGAAATGGGCCTACCTGACACACTTCCTTAATAACTATCGAACCAAAAATACCCGGGCCAGTCAGGGGCTGCATTTTTTTCGCTGCTTTGATTGGTCGATAAGCTTTTAGCACACACACTAAAATAGGCACTAACATACAAACACACACACAATAATGGAGATATTTTTATGAATTACAACCAAACAAATGATTACATAACGCGCTTTGTGACGGCTCAACCTTTGATCTATACAAAACTTAGAGAGATATATTTAAAAAACAGGACGTAGTTGGAGTCTACAAGTCCACCACCACCTCCCCCTTTTTTATCTTCTTTTTTCCCCCAACATTCAAATTGTTTTGTTTCTAAACAATTTTTTTTTTCTTTCTGATGTCTAGTTTTGTAATGACAAATTATTTTATTTGTATGAATACATTTAGCCAAATGTTCGTTCATTGTTTAATCTATTGTTTGATACCTTTTAATAATAAATAATTAATAATCACAACATAATAGTTGTTTTTATTGTTCTATATATTATGCAATCGTCTGCAAATAATCTGACTTTTGTTCCTGAACTAATGCAATTTGGTAAATCATTTATGTAAATTAAAAATAGTAGTGGACCCAAGACTGTTCCTTGAGGTACACCTGACTTTACTGTTATCGGTGTTGATTTAGAGCCATTTATTATTACAGTTTGTTCTCTCCCTATCAGAAAATCTTTAATCCACTGTTGCAGTGGACCATTAATGCCAAAATATTTTAATTTTTTAAGCAAACTATGGTGGTGAACTTTGTCAAAAGCCTTAGAAAAATCTAGTAAGATAGCATCTATTTGTTCACTATTATCTAAACCTTTAGAAAAATCATCAATTAGTCCTATTAGTTGTGTTTCACATGATCTATATTTCCTAAAGCCATGTTGGTATGGGGTGATAACATTATGTTTGTCTAAGTGGTTTATGATTTTGCTACATATTATGTGTTCTAGGATTTTACATGTGATACTGGTCTGTAGTTTCCTGGGTCAGATTTTTCTCCTTTTTTAAATAGGGGGGTGACATTAGCTTCTTTCCAGTCCTTTGGTACTCTGCCCTGGTTAAGTGAAGCCTGAAAGAGTATTTTGAACACTGGGGCTAGCTCATTGCTTAGTTCTTTGAGTAATCTAGCTGGAATACCATCAGGTCCAGGCGCTTTATTTGGTTTGGTGTTGGCTAATAGTTTTTGAATTCCATTTTCTTGTACTACTATATCTTCTATGTTGTCTACTTGGTTCAAATTCAGTAATGTCTTTGTCTCCTGGGGCTGAGAATGCTGATGCAAAGTATTTGTTTAGGATGTTTGCTTTAGTTTCATTATCATTAAGTATTATGTTATGTTCATCTTTTAATGGCGCTATGCCTGTTGTTTCCATTTTCTTAGACTTAATGTATGACCATAGGTTTTTGTTGTTATCTTTAGATATTACATTGTTTATGTATTCACTCTGCAGCTGTCTGCTTACTTTTTGGGCTAGGTGTTTAATTTTTTATATACTTTTTGTAAACTCTTTCTGCCTTAGTTTCTTTAAATTTTCTATATAGGTTTTCCTTCTGTTTAAAAAGCTTCTTTAGTCTATTATTAAACCAGCATTTATTTATTTTGTTTGATGTGTAATTTGTTGGTATATGATTTACTATAATGCTTTTAAGATGGTTTTTAATGAAATTCCAGAGGTCATCGACTGGTTGGTTAATGTCTTTTTCTAATAAGAATGTTTGTTGAAAGTTTAATGCATCTTGGTGTAGTTGTGTTAGGTTACATTTATTCCAGAGTAAGATTTTTCTTTTGGGTTTTGTATTGCCTACTGCTTTTATCTGACTGTGTATTTTTATGATCTCATGGTCTGATAGACCAGGGATAATATCATAATCAACTACTAATCCAGGTCTGTTGGTTAAGAAGAGATCTAATGTGTTGTTTAATCTAGTTGGCTTTTTAATGATTTGATCTAAACTTAGGTTGTTTCCTAAGGATAGACTTGAGATACTTAAATTGCTGCATTTAACAATTGTCTAAATTTTATTCAAGGCTCAGTCACAAAGAATTACATCCGATGTTAGAGACGCATTTATAATTAATTTTAAGAAATATAAATTATAAACAACTACATTCCTGAATATAGACATACACAATTACATTCATGGATGTATAAACATAAAAGTATTACATCCAAGCTAGAGACCCTTAACCATGGTGCGACAGACGGCCTTAGCAGTGTGTGGGAGAGTTAATTGCGGGGTCTAATCGTAACCTTAACTCTAACCAAAATATTATGATGCTTAAAGCTTTTATGTTAATTGTTATAGATGCGGAGAAGGCTTCAACAATATTGATTGACAATTCCTTGATTAAAAGAACTTCATCTATTAAATCCACCCACACCATATTTCGGTCCTAAAAGTATTGGTAAGATACAGATAAATGTGTAGCAGAAGCTTCGAATAGTTCTAGGACGGACGGTAAATGAGTCCATTATCCACGTATCGCGAGGATTCCTCGAGAGTGGGTCTTTGGTCGGTCTGCACTGTTTGGCAATCCCAGAAGGCCGACTCTAACAGTTTTATTTTTATTTTCGCTTCAGTAAATAGCACAAAGGTTCCGTTTTTAATTATTTCTCAAACGCTAAAAAGAATTTGAAACTTTTTACATTTGAAACCCGAGCAGTGTGGCTGCAAGCCTCTGAATCACTAGGTCAAGGCGCTCCTCACAATCCTTGAAAAAACAATTCGTTAGCTACGTCCTGTACACTTTTGAAACTGTTCAAAGTCTTAGAATGACAGTCGCTTACACAGACTTTAATAGAGTTGACATCATTTATCAAACATCATACTCGAAGACGGCATTTTAGTGCAATTTCTTATTGTCTGCTCATTAGAAGTGGGTAGTTGTCTTAACTAAGGGTGCGTGGTGGCTCAGTAATAAAGCGTTTGGGTTCCGAACCGTAGGGTCCCTGTTTCTAATCTTGGTAAAGACTGGTATTTTGAAATTCCGCTTTTTTAAAGAAACATCTGAGACAAGCCAGCTCTAATGGAAACCTGACATCAGTTTGGAAAGTCAATGTGGTTGGTTGCTGTGCTGGCTACATGATACTCTAGTCAACCATGGGCCAAAGATGACCTTTACAAAATCTGACTTACAGATTGCGAAGTCTGAAACGGGGACTTGACTCTCTTTACTACTTGTCGTAATTATTTTCCTTGGGATTAATGTAGCTTAGATATCTTCCAAGTGATTTACGAGTTTAAGATACGATTAAAATTAAGAATAGATTGTGTGTGTACATAAGATTGACAATCTGAGGATATTGTAGAATCGCTATGGATAAAATGGCAATTCAAAGCTTAATTTTAGATTTAAAGGTCAAAGGTTTGGACCATACACTAACAATTTGGGCCAACATCTTTAATGTAGGCTGAATACATGTCAGAAAACCACATAGACTTTAAAGTTTATCTTCTGGGGATAGGCTGGAATTTCAATCCGTGTTATTTTTATCTCTTTCTTCTAGATTATCCTTCAAACTTTAACTATTTAGCTTGTGCTAGTGTCTGTATGCATATATAAAATACTAGTGTCAATTAATTTTGATTAGTCATGTAACTTGTAATAGATCTACACTAATAATAATAAATCTGTGCGATTAGAAATATTTTTACCAATTGTTTTTGTTTAGCACAATTTCATGCCTTTAGCTTTCTTAATTCACTATGATCCTATCCTTTCTCTGGAACAGTTGGGGAAGGGTTGGGCAGAAAGAAGATTGAGTATCACAGTGATCGCTTTTTTAATGCATTTATTTTTAAAAAAAAGAAGAAAAAAGAAAAAAAAAAGGTGAACGATCTTGATTTGAGCTCGAGGGCTCTAGCCTCTTCAAGTTAACACACTAACCACTGTACTAGAGAAGTGCTTATGAAAATAAAAGGTTTCATAGTTAAATATTGATAGTTTCAAACTTTAAAGCAAAGTATAAAGGGGACTAATTCAACGTCTACCAACACATCAATCAAGTACAATTTCTTTCCTTTGTTCGATAGCAAATAAAATAATTAATTAATAATAATTAATAAATTATTTTTTTATTCTTGTTTTGCCAGGTACAAGAAATAATTTTGCATGCTCCGAGTTTGGGTGAAGGAGAAATCAGGTGTACAAGCTTTTTACCAGACAAACAGTGAGTTGATATAAGCTTTGTAACAAGGCGTTGATTTATTTCTTCCTCATGTAGTGATGAGATACAACGTTTTGGATACCTCTCGCTACATTGACAAATCTGAAACAGTCGCTAAAACGTGTTAAATGTCATGTAAAAGTCTCTGGTCTATGCCATTCTTTATTCACTGAAGCAACTTGTAGCTGTAACATTTTCTTTCTACTTTCTACTATTTCAACATTTGTTTAGCCTTGAGACGGGGCAGACGCTGGAGTGACTAAACAATACTACTGATGTAGAATATTACTTATATATTTTAAAGGCCAAAGTTGTTTGACAGTTCTATACTGTGTGTGACACAATGTGAACCTAAACTGTCAGTAACTTCCTCACCGAGAACGCCAACTCTGTATGTCAACCAACCGCTATAAGCACTCGACCCTAGCGACTTGATAGTGGTAAGGCAACGTACAAGAAACAAAAAGCTTAATATAAAATTGAATTTGTTGCTTAATTTTCTTGAGCAGAACTGACCTACTTTTGCACAAAGAATCCAAAAAGATTATCTTATCTTATCTTATAAATTACAGACGCTACTTAAAAAAACAAGAATATAATTACGCCCTTTTTCTTTTCTAAATCTCAATTCTCGCAGACCCAGAGACTGGCTGTCAGGTCACGAATCAAAATGAATCAAAATGAATCGTGAATCTAAATAAATCAAAGTGAATCATGAATCAAAATGAATCATGAGTCTAAAGTGAATCAAAGTGAATCATGAATCAAATTAATTAAAATGAATCATGAATCAAAATAAATCATGAATCAAAATAAATCATGAATCAAAATAAATCATGAATCAAAATAAATCATGAATCAAAATAAATCATGAATCAAAATAAATCATGAATCAAAATAAATCATGAATCAAAATAAATCATGAATCTAAATGAATCAAAGGGAACCAAATGAATCATGAATCAAAATAAATCATGAATCTAAATGAATCAAAGGGAACCAAATGAATCATGAATCAAAATAAATCATGAATCTAAATGAATCAAAGGGAACCAAATGAATCATGAATCAAAATGTATTAGCTAAGACAAATCTTGGGCGGGAGGGTTGTGAGTGACGCGATTACAGCACCAGTGTTTACTGGTTATTATTGACCTACGATAGATCTCGCTGTCCCATACCAATGTTTGGCACAGTAAGAAAAAATTGCACGGAAAACCTACTCTACAGGCGGAAAAAGGAGGGCCAGGTAGAACTTTAAGTTCTATTTATTTTTAAATTCCAGAACGATTGGCCAGGTGGAGCAGGAAGTTCCAAAAATAAACTCCGCGCCAACTGATATATAAACTCCTTATGTTCAACACTGGTCAATACAGCACCAAAACACCTCAAGGAACATCTAGCAAAACAAATAAAGACATTTGAGTTTTACTAGAATATTATACACACGAGTTCACGCGTAGAAAAGTTCATTTTGAAATAGTTTGTAGTACAGTCAAGATAAGAAAAACAAACAAAAGTAAAACTCCTGAGAAGATCAAATTGAAAGTCAACACTTACACTAAAAATACTTTTTTTTACATTTCAAAATACTGATCTATTAGCACATTTCAAAGCATCAGAGTTGATAGCAAAAATAATAAAAAATTACGTTATTTTGTCTCTTTAGCTTGTAGTGTAGGTAAAATAATAAGTTGGACATAAGACAATCATACAATAGGACAATCACACAATCAGATAATCACAAGCATTAGTCAAGTTTTCCTCGACAACAAAACCATCTCGGCGACATCGCTGAAAACAAAGATTCGAACCTTAAGCCGCAGGATGGATTGCTGCTTCGCTCTACTTACTACCGCAATGGTGAGTCCTAGTTTTTAATTTATGCAATACTGCCAGTGGGCTAACCCCATTTGTATTTAGTGTATTATTAAATTAAATTTGAATTCCATTAATCTCATAAATTTTTATACTTTCTTATGGTCTGTTTTTACCTCTCTCAACAATTAATGTGAGGGATATTTCTTATTCATTTCAATATAAGAGCTAAATAGACCTAAGTTACAGGCACTTTAAGTTTCCGGCTTTGACGACCAAAACAAATCTTTCTTTCCTTTTCTATACTCTGTCCATCCCAAAACCTTAATGACGTAATAACTTGTTACTTCCCTTCTGTCAGGGTGGGATTTCAGATTAGCTAGGGTATGATATTATATTACGGTCCCGTATCCCCAGCCTGAACAGAGTAACACAAGAACCTAAAGGTAATAGCATGTAAACTACAAACATTGAATAACAGTTATTCAACTGAACATTTAGTGATTAACAACAGTTGTCAATAGGAACAATATTTAATTAAACTTAATTGTAATTTTTCAATCATATTTACATGTACATCAATATCATTGAAGTTAGCATTTGATTACTAATTGGTCTAGTATCACACCAACAGGTTTCCGTAACACACCTTCACGCTCACACTCCATCTCGGCGCCCAACAGAAGCTCAACTCCTTACACCTCAACACCGATAGTTATTACACAACTCCACGGGCAGAAAGACGACACACTTTCCCATAGCCCAAACCTAACACCCTGAAACGAAAAGACAACCTAGATCTAGCGCTGCCGCTACAAGAAAGAACTTTTCAATAACGACACCCGTACCGAAAGATCAGCGTACTTAATAAAACTATGTACTTACGTACCCTTACAAGGGGAACCAAAAAACCAGCTACCCAGCTCACAAAAGCAGCTCTCTCTTGCGGAAACTAAGGATGACGTAAACACACACACACACCCAATATTCTTGACAACAAACCGTACTTAAAAGAAACTACTTCCTATACCCTAAAACACCAATATTAAGTGCAAAGAAAAACTACAAGCGCGCACGACACCTTCAACATCTTTCATTCCTGATATAGTAAAATTGAAGCGAGCTCTTCCATGCGTGACCATATCCTCAGTGACATTTTAAGTCTCGGAAGAAAATCCTGTGCCTTAGCGACGACTTAAGTGATTAAAAAAGGACAATCCTAGATACACATCAACGGTCAAAGATTAGGTAGACGATGCAGCGTTTTCAGCCGTGTTGCTTCTTCCGATGTGTTCACCACCTGCGATCCAGGACAATAACTACTCTACTACACAATTGTATTTGTAATTAGAATCAAATTCAAGTTCAGTCTAATAAGAAACTATTAGAACTCAGGCCCGGTCCTACAGATTGCGGGGCTCTGCGAAACGGGTCCCAGTCTGTTTTGTATTAGACAATAAATTCGTTTTTGCATTTTATTCATCTTTTACGAAGTACAAAATCACAGCCAAATTAACTTTACGAGTCATCTACAGTAGATAGTAGTTTTCCAGCAAAAAGCCGATAAACATTCAGATCTACCTTTTAGATTTACTATTGACAGCAAAATATCGTTGTTTTTTTGTGTTTTTATTGAAGAGGTCGAGATAGATTTACATTTATATTTATATACCATTGACTATTAAAGTAAATTAAGTATTTGGACTTCTTGTTTTGGTTAAAATTCACCTTATTATTACATTTTCATTAAATGAAAGCTGACAATGCCCTTTAGTTATTAAGCGCGAATAGGATTGGCATTTTCCAAATTGAATGACACCACGAAATGAAAATTTTGTCTGTTTTTAAGGAAATTTGCATGAGTTTTCAGAAGATTTTAACAATTTCAGGATATTTTAATGACTTTTTTCGTATATTTTGCAATATCGGGCGAATTTTAACAACCTTTAATAATAAGTTAAAATGGTTTAATTCAATAATTTACACCTAGAATTCGCGCGGGTCCAATGAAAGTGCGGGGCCTTGACCTCAATTGACGCCAAACGTTAAACAATATTTTAAACTTAAACTATTTCAAATCCTTATTGTCTTGTCCCCCCCTCCCCTTTTTATATCCAGTTTACATAAGAGGTTTTTTTGCTTTCAAGAATTCAATTGAAGGTAATTATATCCATGTGTCTAGACTCGCTCTGTACAAACAGGTCATGGTCTAGATTTATTGCCTTGAAACGATCGATTTTCCGGGAATTTCATGCTTTTGTCACTCGAAAATTTAGGGTTTCACCTTCCTCGATCTTTATTTAGCGCACTATGACCTGGATTATTTCTTCAATGGTAAAATCTACCTGGTTTTCTCCATGGGGCATATGAACTTTATATGTGATCCACTTTTTCCAAAACAGATCTATACAAAAAAGAGAGAGATAAAGTACTTTAAATACTAAGACCCACATTCTTCACAGACATGCCGCTGAGGTAAGGGGGGGGGGGAGAGATTTTATGATTGTTACAGACTACGAAAGAGAGAGAGAGAGAGAGAGATCGGGCAATCAGACAGGTCACCAGAAGATAATATTTAACAACGTTAGTCGACTCTGATACATGTTACGTGCGCATCGTAGTGCGAATGTGGTATGGTGCGAATGCGTGTTGATAGAAGGGAGATGGGCGGACCAAAATGGAAGATTATAAACAAAATAGTGTTTACAGTGCTAATTATTAAATTAAGATTAAATTATTTATATAACCGATTTTGACGTTTGGTGTTAATGTATTTCTAAAGACAGCCTCATCACGTAAGTGCTCCTTCTTCCCTAATTCCATTAGAGTATGGAATGGGTTGCCTGAATCAGCCAGGAAAACCAACGACTTAGCAAATTTTAAGTTATTAATTAACTTACATGACTAGATTGAGACATAAAATGCGTAGGACTTCCTAGTTTGTCTTTTGAAATAACGTCTTCGGCATATAACATAAGATAAAGGTCTGGGCTTTAGGACAACTTCTACTAAAAAGCATGGTATTGTCTTTCACTGTCAGAATTTAAATGAAAGCAAAAATAAATGCTGTAATTTTCTTGCAATATAAATGTACATCTAAGTAAATATGTCTGATTCCTTGTTGTTTGTTTTCTTAAATTATTAGATTGTAACACTTGTGTCAGCCAACCCGGTTGCCAAAGGGCATGCCACACCCATTGACCACACATGTGGGATCAAAGCCTATAATGGTATCAAAGAGAGACTACTGATGAATGCCGACGTCTTTGACTCGTTGTATCGGTTACATACCTTTGCTGCAGCCAGCGCCATAGAGACCTACAACAGAACTGCCGATATATATACATGTGGTACGGACTGCAAGAAAAGGAAAGAGGTATCCCATAGGTGAAATGTGGTCAGTGGCGATACGGGGGGGGGGGGGGGGGGGTATTCAATTGAAGTACACGTTTAAATAACATAGATGAGATTCGAATTAACAACTTCAAATATTCCTGTTGCCAAATTTTGTTATATAATTCACTTTGAAATAAGCACAATTCTTATGTTTAAATTGATTTAAATATTTGAATTTAAGGGTGATATTTATATTAGACGCAAACGTGTATGTGTTTAGTGTTGGGGTCATGCGAGTTTTTAAAAAAATCCTCGACCTACTCAGATGTTTGAGATTCGCCTTTTAATGTGTGCTAGTGTAGTTTTCTTTATACTAATGTATATTAGAGTGGTTCGGTTTAGTCCCAGAGGTATTAGATGTTCTGAATGTAAATTAATGTAATATAAAATACAGAGATTAAAAAAGGTGCATGCATAAATTCAAGGAAAAAAGAAAAAAAAACTTAAATTTTAGGGACATCAAAAATGGAGAAAAGAGTTTATGTATTAAAATAGGAGAATTCTACCATCATTAATTGCGGGGCTAACTGGCTAACTGTATGCGTGGCTAACTCTACAATTATTAATTGTGGGCTGTTGCTAGAACTGAGTAGAAGCCACAATTATTAATTTTTGGAAGAAAGAGAACTAATGAAATCATTATAAAACATCGATATCCAAGCCTTTCACTAATAACCTTTATATATTTAATATCCATTATTGACAATAACTTATTCTATATGATAATAATAAGTTCTATGTATCTTCTGGCACTCAGAGCCTTCCTCATGGTGGTGAAACATGTCCCAGTGTTCCAGTAGGGAACGTGGATAAGAACCGAGTCCCTTGTGTCATGGAAGAGGTCAGGTACGTCATAAAATCTCACATGGATGTGTAACTAATTACAAATATTTAGTAAAGCTAAAGCCCCAAGAGCTTAGAGCATCAAGAGTTTCGTATTTTTTTCTTCACGATTGTATTCATTAATGTGTTGATGAAATAACAACAAAACAAAAAGATGTAAATATTATAGGGATTTCAACCACTAAAATGTAATCCCTCAAAGCTGCTCTTTCTTTTCACTTCCTTTTCTATGATCCCGTTTTTTTTCCTTCTATTTAACTAAATAATAGAATTCAGTAATAAAGACAAAGAAGTGTAAGTTATTTGGAGAAATGTGGTGGCGGTATCAAGGAACCTAAGAAAAACTTAAAGAAAAATAAATAAACAAATAAATAAATAAAAAATAAAATAAATAATAAAGTGGAAGAGAGGGAGAGATTTTGAAAATCAATAGACAAAAAATGTTAAGACACCATATTGAAATATCACTGACGCCAACTAAAGAATACAAATTACTTTGAAGAGAATGAGAACCCAGATTAAGCAGTGCTAAAAAGTGCAAACACAAAACATACAATTTGATTTGTTTAAATCACTCATCACTACTTCCGTATTCTGTACACCGGATACAAAAAGAAAAACCTTGCTATTACTGGATTGGCCTTAATGTAGGCTCAGGTAAAAAAAATTTTTTAGAAAACTCTGAAGCTCAGTCACATCTCGGCAAGAGAGCAAGTTTAGTCTTGCACAATGTTTCGACACAGACGTCTGGCGAACAAATGCCGAAAATTCCTGTACTTTTGTGTGCAGGTAACCTCCATGATTTTAGACCAACATACAAAATATTCTAATGTCTTTTTGTTCCCCAGATGTGCCTGTCAGACTTGTAAGTTCCCCAAAGATTTTGGTGAAAATAAAACCTACACTTGTAGGCCAGTGAGTACTTCCTAGAGTTGTGTCTTGTTAAAGTTATGTCTTGTTAGAGTTGTGTCTTGTTAGTGTTATGTCTTGCCTGAGTTATGACTTGATAGTTATGACTTGTTAAAGTGTTACGTCTTGGATTTATATGTCTAGCCAGAGTTATGTCTTATTACGGTTATGTTTTTTTATAGAGTTATGCATTTTTAGAGTTATTTTTTTTAAAGTTATGTTTTGTTAGAGTTATGTTTTGAAAGAGTTATGTTTTGTCAGAGTTAAGTTTACTATAATAAGCCGTTGTTTTTCATATTTTTATTGTTTCTACCAAAAATAAGATTCAGTGAAGTTAAAACAACTCGCCGAGATTTATCATTTCTGCAATTCTCTCTCTCTCTCTCGCTGTTCTTTCACAAATTTAACTATCTTTTCTCGTGTCCACTTTCTCTTTATTTACTCTCACTCTCTCTCTCTCTTCCTTTATTTCATCTCATCATTTCTCTGCTCTCCCTCTCTTTTCCTTTCTCCCTCTCAACGTCTTACTCCTTCTCTAAACCCCCCCCCTCTCTCTCTCTCTCTTGCGTCACTTTAATCTGCAGTTGTTAGTTGTTAATGTTGTTGTTACACTGTGTTACACTACTTTTCAGATCTACCACTATGTGCCTGTAATGAGAGGTGATCACACACTCCCCAAAGAGAAGTGGACTCAGTACCTGGAGCCTCTTATTGTCGGCTGCAAGTGTGTGCCTCATGCTCAAGAAGGTGCTTCCCCACGTTTTTTCTCTTAGTCTAGACTTAACATAAGGCTAGCCTGTTGAACTAGTTCTGGTGTGCTCTGACTTGTACGTGTGTTTTCTTTAGATGTTGCGTGTGCTGCTTACAACGTGTGTTCTATTGACCTAATTCGTACATTATATGTAGGCCTACGCAACAGTATTAGTAAGCTGTACCATAAACTAGCGTTACCCCATTTTTAATTCATGGGGATATTGGAAAAAAAACTATTTTGCATTTTCGAATTCTATTACATGTTTATTTATTTATTTGTCAATATGTAAAAGTCACACTCAAAGTACCGATAGCACTTTATATTCATTGTAAGGTAAAGAGGAAATTTAAAAAAAAAAAGTTTGGGTGTTGAGACAGCCTCGTTAAATACATGCACCCATTTCTACCTTGACAGCCAATGACCCAAATAAGCCGTCTTGTGGTATATCTCGCCCGGTTAGCTCAGTCGGTAGAGCATCAGACTTTTAATCTGAGGGTCAAGGGTTCAAGTCCCTTATCGGGCGTTCTTTTTTTTTTTTTTTTTTTTAATTACTTTTCTTTAAGAATTTGAAAATGCCACAAACTTATTTTATTGATACCACCCACTAATTTTATTCTATTCTTGAAAATATGTGTAATGTTAATTTGCACATTTGTAAAAGCTGCAGACAGTATAGTGTTAACAAAGGTAGGTGTTTCACTCTCAAAATTGCATTTATTTATGAACATCTAAAAGAACGTTTTCTCCCTGTAGGCCCTTGCACTAGGGTCTATTAGTTTCTCTATGTAAGTAACATATATTTAGGACCAGCTTCAATACAGATCTATATTAAGTTTACAATTCGACTACCACGATCTAGTTTCTCAAAGGAATTCATTTATTTTATTTATTTAAATTTTGGGAAACAGTACTGACAAAACAATAAAAAAAAACTAAAACTAAATTTCTCGTAAAATGTGAAGATTCTAACCTTTCTCGCCCCTTCTTCTTTCTTTTTTTAAAGTAAAATATGTCATCTATTAGGCACACCATTTTCTTTTCAATTCCCACTTTCAGTAAGAAGAATCCCTTGACAAAAAAATCATCCTGTGATGAATTGAGATATTAAAAGTATCGTATATCTATGTACATTTATTTCAGAAGTCCTAAAGTTTTTTTTGTTTGTTTTTTTTTTACTTTCTAGAGCCTTTAACAAAACCCTAACACTATTTCATAACTGATTGTAGTCTGTCGGTCAAACTAAAAGCCATGGGCTGCATAGAGTATAGCTTCTCACAGAAGTGCATGCATACATTTATTAAATTAATAGGTTACTAAAAAGCATTTAACAATTAACTATTGGGCCAATGGTAACCTTTTATCATATTACAGTTCTATTAACGGTGTATAATACTGTATAATTCATAAAATAACTCACATTGTATGGATTACTAACAACAAACTCAACAACATTCACATCTAATATATGAATAATCTACTTATTTATCAACTTAAAGATAGTAATACAGCCATCGTTTGAGTGGTGTGTAGGCTGTGCTTGGCCACTAGATTGAAGGTCTCGAGTTTAGATCCTAATGGATGATTGAAAGCAAAACCTATTGTCTCACGGGACACACATGCTAGTGAACCGCAATTGAGCCTCTTGTGATAACGCGTTATACAGCAAAGAAACTTTTACACATTATAATGTCAAGTCCTGATTGACTTTCTGATATCCCCGCGTACATCATCATCATCATCATCAAACTCCATTTGAGTGAGGGTTTGACAGGTTCAAATCCTCTCTTGCAAAAGCTTTGGACTCTGCTTTTGTGCGTGATGCATGTATGCCACCATACAGGTTGATACCTTCTGACTTCCCGGACCTATCGAGACCGAGATCTCATTATCTCAAAAATCTTTCTCGCAAGACGATCTAAAAACACAAAATGATTGAATAACAGAATAGCATTAAGGATTCGCATACCAAATTAAATTGTATTCCCATTATGTTAATACCTTTTCAAAACTCAATACTCAAATACTTTGCCAGTACAATTCAGTTTTATACTATTTACATTCATTGTATTGTTGCTAATACTCAAGCTATTGAAATAGTGAATTTGAGATACGATATTGTAATAAAATTAACTTAAGTAAACTAATCTAGTCAATAAATTCCTTTATTTTTTAAAAATCTATTTTTATTAATAAAATCACGATTTATCTGATATGGTGCTGTTGAAAAATCTCCAATAAGCTAAAAATATTTAAAGCAAAGAAATCTTAAAATAATTACACAAAAATGAAACAAATTTCAGAATTACATTACGGAAAAAGGAGCCGGCGCTCCGTTTTTTTTCCTGAGCTAAAATTTGAAAGTAGTCTTAAAGATAGCCATTTTTTTTTATTTCATCAATTTCAAATTTTTTTTTTATTTTATAATTTCATATACCATCCTGCACATTTTGTTTTGACTGACCAATGTACATTTCGACACTGTCTAAACAGTCAATGTTGTACTTGATTTACTTAGGCACTAAACAAAAGCCTGACAAATGTTTGGTGACAAAGAAACTTAAATGCCCCAAAGGCTGCAAAAAGCAAGGAGGAAAGTGTACAAACTGTAGAAGGTCGAAAAAACAAACAAAAGAAACCAAAAGTACACAACGAGGATGAAGTTTGTTCCTTGATGGCTCAATAGTTGTACCTTTGTATGATACGTAGACAGATATATCTAGTGCTTTCATAACTGCTATTATCGCTTGCCAGTCATTATATCATTTCCTTTTTTTTTATATAACACTATACTCTGACATTTTTTTAAAATTTCATTTGCTTGAGATATTTTAAATTGAATAGAACTCAACAATTTAGAATCCTAGGGGTTGAGTTTGTTTTGCTTTTATTTCAAATCTAAATCGTGTATCTCTTCTTCTTTATCATGCTTCAGTTGTATCCCCTTATATAAACTCATCTACTTTCCTGTTTCCATTGAGATCATGTTTTTGAAAATCCTAGATCGAAATAATTCAAGTCTGTTGATTTTAATCATCTTGTATACATTCTTCGTAGAATATATTTAGGTCTGTGCGTATACTCTTACTTACCCTAAGTATTATCTAACATTTCCGGTTAAACTAAAAATGTAAATATCTATTAAAATATGCTTTTTTTTTTTTGACTGATTAGAATTTGAATGCCCAACTTGAGCCACTATTGCTTCTCAGTCTTGTTATTTGTTTACCGCCAAGCTAAGAAGACCTATAATGTATAGAAATGCTGACTGCATTGTTGCACCTAGCAGTATTTAAGCTTTCTATTCACTTATTGATTTCATAGCCTAACTATAAAACTTTCGGACTGATATTCGTTTTATTCACAAAGTTTAAAACCATATCAAAATAGTAGTAAAAAAAAAAAGATTAAATATAGAATCTTTCATGGAAGGATGATCTATCCATATCAAATTTTCTAATCGTGGATTGTATTGTTGTTATGGTCTGTTCTAGCTATATAGGATCCATTTTGTAGATCTAAATCTGTTCAGATGTTTTGTTGTTAGACCTATTATTGATTAAATCTACGTAGAAATGTATTGCACACTGTCGATTTCTTTGTTGAAAATATTTCCTATTGAACCAATCTATCGCACTCTCATATCACTCATGATAAGTCTTTGTCTACATCCATTTAGCTATGCAAAGTCATTCATCTGTTTAATTTGTATTGAACGAATCCCAGTACGCTTGTCGGTGCACTCTTTAGTTAGAGAACTAGTTATACTACATGTAATGTGTTTCGTTTAAACTTTGTCAACCCAGAAGAACAATCTATTTTATCATTATTTTTGTTTACATTGAATATTAATTTATTTTGTTCAGAAATTCACTATTACCTATAAAGGTAATATAAAATGTAAGCTTTATAAGCGCCAAGTGGATTTTCTTTTTCATTAGATACAACGAATTGACACTATTTTTTTATTTGATGATCTCTATAGTTTTCTAATTGTTTACGGTGGGAAAAAAACCAACATCATCATCTATATCTAATGAATAGACCCGCTTGATATGTTATTACACATGAACTGAGTATGCTTTATAAGCAACTATTTTAAGATTTATTATTTAATTACACGTTATGTTTGTTTTATCTAACAACAAACATAACTAAAATGTTGATGTTTAATGTAGTTATTAAATACAGTGTTTGCCTCTTTTGATTGGATTCCTTATTAGTATATAGTATTCTATAGTCTGACACCTTGGCGCAAGCCAATGTCGTAAGCTTTTAGTATCTGTTCCAAGAGTTTTTCTTCACCAATGAAGGCTGTTATATCTGTATTTCCTTTATGTACTGACCTGTATCTAAAGCCTTATTCTCAGCTGCTAAGAAACGTTAAATCTGAACTACCGTTCGCGTAGAATTAGATAATTATTAATTTGCTTTCTTAATAACTCCAAGATTTTGATTTGATTCAAACAAAAGAAATGTAAAGTTAAATTTCAACATTGCGTTTACTGTCTCTCTTGCAGGCCAAATAATAGACAATTGAATTTTTGTTTGTTTTTACTTGTATGTTTTGTTTGTATACAAACGGTGAGTCCCTCATAATCTTGTGATTTGTTGACAATATTCGATGTTCTTGAAATATAATGCTGTTGAAACCTTTACCCTTTACAAAGTCCCTCCATAATTTAGATGGTATTATAATTCAGATTGAAAGTAATGTGTATAGAATACGTATGGTTGTTTTGTTTAGTTTCGCCTGAATATTTCAGTATACCGTATATGTATAGATACATTTTTTGTATTCAACGTAATACAAATGGATATTTGTTGCATTGATATTGTATATATTGACATGAAATGTTTCGCTTATATGTTTCTACCAATGCTCGATGAACAATAAAATAATGATGATCATTAACATTTTCTTACTCTTCATAGAACATTTGTCATTTATTAATTGTAAGAGAGATTAAAGATTATTTAAAAGAGAGAAGTACTGATGAAGAGAGAGAAAAAGAGACTGAAAGAAAGAGATAAACAACAACAACAAAAAAACTATATAAAGATAAAAACAGTTTTACATGACATGTAAGTTGGATAGAGAAGCGAGATTTATTGGGAAGATGGAGAAAGAAGATAAATTGAAAAAAATTGATATATATATATATATATATATATATAACAAAAAGAGGCAGGTAGAAAAAGAGACTTAGTAAGAAAGAGACAGTTCAAGAAATATACATAAAGGAAGAGAGAGAGAAATTCAACAAAGTATACGCTGTTTTCTTCGTATAAGCCTAAAGGTAGTTTTTTACATACGAAATGATAAAACAAAAGGAAAAAAATATTTAAAAAAAAAAATGACAGAAAAATAGTAAGGCGAAGGAAAAAGAAAAAAAAAAAAAGAAATAGTCATTCTACCCTAATTCACCTCATTCACCAATCGTAAACAACATTTAGCCACGTTATAATATTGATAAAACAACGAAAAAGACGCATCACGTGACAGCCTTAGTGTATTACGTAATTTGTATAGAAGAGATAGAGAATCACGGGGCTAAATGTTGTTTGTTTACGATTGGTGAATGAGGTCCATTGTACTGATATTTTCCTACATTTAAAATATTAAACGCTTACTGACAATACTTCAATATAACGCACAATTCAACAAGCATGAAATACAAATGTCGTAACGCTCACTAAAACTATTCGTATTCTTTTGCAGAAGTTTGAACTTTTCAAGAAAAATTTTGAAATATATATTTTTAGACCAAATCTAAGTTAAAAGAATTCGTCCCAGCTATGTATAACTTAATGCGTTTACGAATATCACATGGGTAGTTCAACAAAGTACAATCACTGCTCATAGAGTGTTCTAACATCACCAAGGTTTCCTCCGGAAGTCCTGCATACGCTTCTAGCATGGCCTCTTCCCTTTGTCGGTGACGTACTTCCGCTGGGCCTGAAATACCGTAAGCTTGGGTGGCCGCGTATACAAGCTCATGGGACTGGATAAACTCTGGTTTGTCAATCCGCTGATAGAATGGAAATGATATTGTCTTGGAAATAAAACCACGAATTTGAAATACTTTCCACAGGCGAAGCAAAGCTTCAAAGCGTCCCAGACATTGCTTTTCCCTGAAATGATAAATACATCAGTAGAATAGACATTGCTGGTCAGACCATGTTCTTGGTTGAAATAATCTCATCCTTCGTGTGCACTACAATTAAAATGTTTATTTAATTTCTCCAGTGTATTTTCAAGCTTTATACATATATATCCGGCAAGTGACTCTGTTTGTGCAGTTATTAATATGAAGAAAGATACATAAGGTGTTGAAAGGGTGATAAATATATGAAATAAATATTACATTATCAATAAATATTGGCACTAATGGAACAGAAATCATCCAACTATGGGTTTTGTGTATCTGAATATTTGAACATTAACTTTTTGTTGATACTGTTTCAAGTCTTCAATAATAAGAAATACCTGGTATTAAGCACTTCCATAGTCCTGGCGGTTATGTCGTTAATATATCCAAGCTCATTCTCGCTGTCTAGGTCAAGGACATGTCCAGAAATCTTTGAGATGGATATATTTGAGCTGAACAATATTGCTCTGTGGAGAAAATGGTTTTAATATCATGCAAAATTTAAAGGAACATATTTGAGGTCAGCACATTTTTAAAAACCAAAAGTATCCAGAGGTGGCCTTAGCTTAAAAGGGCTCCGTGATATAAAGAATTTTTTGTCACCACAAGTGTCCATCAGCGCATAGTACAAGTTGTTTGATTATCCACCTGACTATATGAGTAAATTCATGATATTGTACCAAGCGATTGCATCATACACAGATGAACAAAGTGTATCATTGGACCTAGTTATATAGAGGTAACTACCAAGTAAAAGATCAAATAAAGAGAAAATAGGGGAGAGAACCTGCTATCCTCAGTAAACGTCTCCAGGTGACCGAGCAGGCTGGCATTGAATCGACAAGTTTCTTGGAAGCTGATCGGCTTCAGATGATAGTCAATGGGGCGTCCGGAGAGTGTAGCGTTGGCTACGTAGTGACACAGCTCGGCAAATGATACGTCCCAGATGCATTTGGATGTGTCAAGGAATCCGCTAAAGAATTGAGAACTTAAATAATACACCGCATTTAAATAATATAGTAATAGCTATATATTTGACTTTTTAGCGTGCATCCTAAAGTCTGAAGCAGGGCAGGTCCTAACGATTGCGGGGCCCTATGCGAAACTGATTGCGCGGGGCCTAGTCTGGGTGGGAATAAGGATTATAAGTGAAAATTAAGATTTTGTATTAGAAAAAAAAATTACTTTGAATTTTATTTATTCTTTACTAAGAACAAATTGTAATTTAATTAACTTTAATTTACCAACCGTGCAACCTATGGCATATTTATATGCCAGTGGCTTTAAAAGTAAATAAAGAATTGTAACTTTCGATTAAGGTGAAAATTCGCACGTTTATAGCATTTTATTACATGAAAGCTGACAATGCCTTTTTTCTTTTATCGCGCGTATGATTGGCGTTTTCCGCACCGAATGACACCCACTCTTGATTATTTTTCAGGAGATTTTTATGAGTTTTCTGGAGATTTTAATAAATTCAGGAGATTTCCATGAGTTTTTCGTATATATTCCGCAATTTAATAACTACACCTAGAATTAGCGCGGGGCCTATGAAAGTGCGGGGCCCACTGCGACCGCATAGCTTGCAGTGGCCTAAGACCGGCCCTGCTCTGAAGCCAGCCATTATTGTATGTATGTATGAATGTATGTATGTATGTATGTATGTATGTATGTATGTATGTATGTATGTATGCATGTATGTGTGTGTGGATGTGTGTGTGTATGTATGTGTGTATGTATGTATGTATGTATGTATGTATGTATGTGTGTGTGTGTGTGTATGTATGTATGTATGTATGTATATATGTATGTATGTATGTATGTATGAATTGTTTCGAAATCAGCTCAAACGATTTTTCTTTAAAATTTCAATACAAGGTATATGTATATAAATGAGAAAAAAATCTCATGTCCATGATTTATTCTATAACCTCATAGAGACTTAGCATCATTTGATATTTTCCTCTAAAGCTATAATAAATATATTAACTACAATACTAAATTTCTGAACGTAACAATTTGAGAAGTTACACTGAAAAGACCTTATTCCAGGCCAACAAGAAGCCAATAGTTGTACACAAAAGATGCAATGTAAATTCCACTAGCTGAAATAATTTCTCTGTGCATCATTGTTATCTTTTGTCTCTTTTGAATAATATACATCCGAAATTTACATTTTTGTGACCATTGTGTTAAAATTATGTAGTTTAAATCTCTACAGAAGAGAGTGGGAACGAGAACTGACGAGAGTACTAATGAAACTCAGGATTGCATCAGGCATCTAATACTCAAAATTGCATCAGATATAAAACCTACTCAAGATTCCATCACATATTAAATACTCAAGATTGCATCACATATAAAATACTTAACATTGCATTAGATATAAAATACTCGAGATTTCAACATACATCTAATACTCAAGATTTCAACAGACATTTAATACTCAACGTACATATAAAATCCAGATTGCGTCAGAGGATATAATAACACTCACGATTTTACCATTTCTTTTTTCAGTGTCTTTCCCAAGCCATTTGGTATCAGAAGTTTGTCTACATACGCTGAGAAAAGTCTCGAATAAGGTTCTCTTACGAAGAAAAATTTGCTGTACGAGGCTAGCATGACTTCCTGTTCGGGTCTGCTGTAGCTTAGGAATTCCATGGACTGTGGAACGCTGGAGATGTACTGATTCGTATACAAACAAATACAATCATTTTGTATGGGATTAATGCGCTAATTTTATATTTTACGAACTAGATCTAAACATTAATTAGCCTAAAAGGCGCTCTTACTTTAAATGAGCTTCCATGTTGGTTATGTTAAATATTGTTTGACCGTCTTTGTTGCTCGAGTCAATAACTCTAAAGATACGCTTCCAAAACGAACTGGCTATCTGCAAGGATTTCACAAATATGAGCTAATAAACTTTTCATAAGTATGTTAATTTAATAATTTTTTAGTACTTTTGTCAAGCTATAGCTCGGTGCATTGTGGTCCAATCCCTTATTCTCAGTGCATTTTGTCCAATCTCTTATTCTAAATGCATTGTGGTCTGTGACCTCCTCAAAGCTGGTTCCATACAGTAGGATACCCTATTATGATATTATGAGTACAATTCACAACTCATGTTTCTGAAGGTAAATACTTAAAACCTTGAGCTATCTAGTTACTTGATAGAATACAGTAAGAGCAGTGAGTTGAGGACAGTCACTGAAAGTAGTCACTTGAAAAACTTAGTAGAAGTTAGTTATTATAAAAAGTTATTTGAGACTTGTACCAATAACTAAGTTATTACTACATTTGTTTAGTTGTTCTATAACGTTTTTTTACTAATTGTACTTGGATTATAGTGTATCATATTTCCTATGTGGTCACAAGTACTCGAGTGTCTGCCCTATCACAGGGTTAGTTCCTCATTTATTAGAGATGTACGAATTTGCAAGTAATTCATCCTGATTGTGCCTACATTGCAACGAGCTGTCATCCTCTCTACATTGCTCTATGCCTCGGAAACATGGACTGTGTACAGAAAACATGCAAAGAAACTGAACCACTTCCACATGACATGTCTTAGAAAAATACTGAATGTCAAATGGCAAGACAAACTACCAGATACTGAAGTCCTTCGAAGAGCGGGTCTGCAAAGCATCCACACAATCCTGATGCTGTCTCAGCTGCGATGGGCAGGACTCGTCTGCAGAATGGAAGACCACCATATCCCTAAACGACTCTTGTATGGCCAACTAAGCGAAGGAAAGCGCTCGCAAGGTGGTCAAAGAAAACGCTTCAGGGACACCTTCAAAGCTTCTCTGAAGGCGTTCAGCATAGACTTAGCCACCTGGGAGACAGAGGCACATGACAGAGTGTCATGGCGTCGCGCTGTGAAAACTGGCGCACAGGTTGCTGAGGAAAAAAGAACAACGCTGGCAGAAGAAAAACGCCAGAAAAGAAAAACAAGGCCAATGACACTAGCTCCAGCTGGAATAACCTGCCCAGTGTGCAGCTGAACATTCGGGCTCACATAGGTCTCCCAGCTATATGAGGAGTGCAAAGCCCTCAGCCCCCTGGATGACAAAGTGGTCATAATAAAACCATTATGGACGAACTATATATATATATATATATATTTATATATATATATATATATATATATATATATATATATATATATATATATTTATATATATATATATATATATATATATATATATATATATATATATATATATTACATTGCAACTACAAATGCATCGTAAAAACGCTTACATTATAATACTATAATATAAACCCAATGTCACCAAATAACAATCTAAAATAACCCGGTGACATTCCTCAGTGCACTGCGGTTCAATCTCTTATCCTCGGTGCATTGCGGTCCAATTTCTAATCCTCGGTGCACTGCGGTTAAATTTGAGGATCTGTTATGGGAGGGCTTATCATGGAGAAGGTTTCAGTTATGTCTTTAGGCTCCAAGCAAATACTCAAGCTGAGTCGAGATTCGAACTTGAGCCCCTTTAACAGGTAACCAAGCGGTTTATGCCACCTAGCCACACATCCCATTTAATACAATAGCTAAGTGGTTATAGGCTATAGGTAAAGTAGAATGAGGGGATGAAGGTAGCAAAGCGGAAAGAAAGAGAGACAGGGAGAGAAAGAGACAGAAGAAAAGAGAGAGAGAGAGAACTTTACTTTAATTGTTTGGCTAATAATGAATTTTAGTTTCATATCGCATTTTTTTTTTGTTAACTTTCCCAAGTACTGAATCTCAGATATCTTCAGATTTCCTTACTAAAAAAGTACTTGATTCCTTATGTTACCTTTGGGATGGCCCAATATATTAAGCGATGCTCTCTGTTCACAAAAAATGATTTTTCTTGTGACGAGATCGCTGATGAGTTCTCAGTCTCATTGTAAAACATAAACGCGTTATTTAGGCAAGCCACCTTCATGTTTAGTGCTCTTGTTTGAAGTCTTTGGAGAATAAACTCAGTAGAGTCTTTTTCTTCCGCCATTCTATTTACCTGCATAAGACATTGTAGACGTATCATTTTATTTATATTAAACATATTTTTTGTTATATAAAAATCAATTTAATTTTTATTACAGTATTTCTATTCAAATCATAATCTCATGTAGGAACCTGGAACCTAGACATGAATTTAAAGAAAACGGTTGAAGTTTATCGCTAAGAAAAAGAATTACTCTTTGGCCACACGGGAAAACGTACGTTTGATCGTAATACTTTTCAAAGTCAAAAAAAAAAAGAAATAAGTTTAAATTTGGCTAGAGAAATAGGTCTAGATTTAGATCCAACTCATCCAACATTGGTTTTGAAAGGACTATTGCGTTCTTTAAAGGTCTATCGCGTTCGGGAATTTTCGAATGTAAGGCTTTATTGATTCAAGAGTTTAATAAATTAATGTTCAGGAAAATTTTGCACATCGACTTCTAAGTCTAGATCTTAAGTCCTATCATTTGAATATTATAAAGTGTAGTAGACCTAAAGGCCTATATGCATTTAACCAGTATTTTTTTTATCGGAGGTAAGGGGAGGGGGCGTGGTAAAAAAATAATCCAATGTTTTTTAATCTAACATTCATTAGTTATTAGGAGAAAAGTAATTGCAATGTAAGTTATATGATGGGGGTATTGTCTTTTTCAAAAGTATTTTAATGTGTTTTTTTTTGTTTACAATATATAAGCCTATTGCTCGCCATCTTATGTCTAGATCTTGAGGAATATAATTGGAACATTATTAGGTGTAGTAGATCTAAACATTCGCTTAATTTAAGCAGCATGCTTTCTCGGAAGGGGGGGGGGGGCGATGAAAAAATATGTTTTTAAATCTGATGGTGTCATTATCACGAGTCTGATGCCCGTTTTGAGGTATTTTTTACAATAATTAATGTATAAATATAAATTGTACAATGGAGGTATTTTTAATGTATTTTTTAAAATGTTTTTCTTGTTTTGAAGTATTTGTGTGATCTCTAAGAAGATAAGATTAGATATTGCAAGTAAACTTACAAATGACTGACCGATTCCAGGCAGGTAAAATATCAGTCTACGACCACTAGACCAAATCCTTTGTAATAATTGGTGTCCAGCAAGGGCGGCGTTGAAATTATTCCATGTAACCACAATAAGGAAACAAGTGAATGCACTAATAGCTAAATATTTTCTATTGTTCCATTTGAAGAAACTGTTATATCGCATTGTTTGGTTTCGACGAGAAATAACTACACTATGAACAAAGCTTAGCTCACTATCAGACACTTATTCTTTTTTATTTTGCCTTTGAATGTACTCTGGACTTAAGAGTTTATATGTATGTTGTTTTTTTTTGGTTTACTTCTTGTACTCACCAGCCTCTCATGATTCTTAATGAGACTTGGTTTAGTAAATGACTTTTAATAATTCTACTACTATGAGTTTACTATTGAAATGATTTCAATACACAATTTAATTATCCCTATAGTTTATCGCGAGAAATGCGTTCCAGAATTAGCCACGATAACCGAAATCTGCGCAATCCGCTATTTATCTTTATAATAATTATTTATTTATATATTTTATATTTATATTAAATACTTTATAAACCATCGCTTATAAATCTCGCTTTTAGGCTCTGAACAGTAGACAAAGAACTGTAATTATTGTACAATACAATAACAACTCACTCTCTCTCTCCTCTCTATCTCTTTCTCTCTCTCTGCTACTGTACTAATCAATCAGGCACTGGGATACAACGCAAGCAAACAACCGTTTGTGTGTAGGCTCATAGCGGCACATGTTAGATATTAAATTACTACTCTATATATCTAATATTACAAGGTCCCCGCCTGACTCCCTGATTCAGTTATCACTAATTTTTCCACTTAGGCTGTACAAAAAATATCTGAAAATTGTATTTGCTATTACTTAGGCTACATTGTTTCTAGAAAAACTAAGCACCTTTCACAATCGAAACGGTAATCGTTCATTTTCCCCAAAAACGATTTTTAATTAGCAGTTGTTTTTTTAAAATGTATTTTCATAACTATTTTAACTGGTCGGGGTGGTATTATATTTGTATTTAAAATGTGACATTTCACCCAGTTATTCATTAGCATAGGAAGGGCCGGTCCTACAGATTGCGGGGCCCAATGAGAAACGGATTGCGCTAGTTCCCATTCTGGGTTGTGATAAGGATAATAAGTGAAAATTAACCATTTGTATTTGAAAATAAATTTGTCTTTGCATTTTATTCATATTTTACTAAGTACAAAATCACTGTCAAATTAACTTTACGAGCCATCTGCAGTAGATAGTAGTTTTCCAACAAAAAGCCGACATTCAGATCTGCCCTTTAGATTTACTATATCGACTATTAAAATATCGCTTTTTTCGAGATAAATTTAGATCTTTAGTTAAAAGTATTTGTACTTCTTGTTAAAATTTGCCCTATTACATTTTTATTAAGTGAAAGCTGACAATGCCGGTTTTTTTTTATCTCGAGTAGGATTAGCGTTGTCCATATTGAATGACAATTTTGTCTATTTTTAAGGAGATTTGCATCAGTTTTCAGAAGATTTTAATAATTTCAGGAGATTTACATGACTATTTCGTATATTTTGCAATTTCTGGAGAATTCCATGAACCGTTTAATGATACGTTAAAATGGTTTAATTTAATAATTTACACCTACAATTTGCCTATGAAAGTGCGGGGCTCATAGGTTGCATTGGCCTAAGACCGGCCCTGAGCATAGGCATACATAAGGGGTATTTTCACGTTGGTATCTAAAGTAGGAATTTTTAATATTTGAATTATAAAAAAATTGATTTTTAACTCTACAACTGTAACTTAAATAGTTTTTAGCATTCATTTTAACTTTTATAGTTTTATAGCTTACTTTTGGGGGTTTGGCCTGAATGAAAAAAAAAAGTCCTTGAAGGACTAATGCAATGAGCACGACATACCCTAAAATTGTTTTATATTTCTGGCGTTACTTCAGAAGTGAACATTATTACATCCTTGCTCAAACCTTCCCAAGGACGGCTGCGGATGACAGCAGGCGGATTCGATCTCAGGACCATTGAGACCACGGTCCAGATCGCATACCATTCGAAATAAACATAGCAGAGAGAGAGAGAGAGAGAGGTAGGAAAGTGATACTAGAATTCACGGGCCAAAAGTTAGTGTGGCGAACCCGTGATAAAAGCGAAGATCCTCGAGTTATATTTCCCATTTCTTTTAACAATCACTGCAATTGTATTTAAGAAAAAAAACAACAATCAGAAATAACTTTCCAATTTTGAAGTCAAAAGCTAAGAGATTAAACATAAAAGCAGATATTTTCTCCAATTAATAAGGCACGCTTGCGAAGATTTTTTTTGTGAGTTTAGAAAATTAAATCGATATTACCTAATGAGAACTCCTTATCAATCCGATGAGTCTTCCACTGGGTACACAGCGTACACATACAAAAGTGTACAAAACAAAAGTCAACATTATCACTTGATTATGGCCCCAAAATAGAAGAGAGTTCTGTTCTCAGTACGGAGGGAAAGGTGTTATCACAATCGAAATGGAAATATGTTGCTTTGTTTGTAAATGTTGACATGTTTCCTATGTTCCTTCAGAGTTGAAGATAATTTACTTCCTAGTCCAAACCTCCCGAAGGACGACGGGGAATTGCAGCAGGCAGGGTTTGAGCCCTGGACCATCGAAAAGTCAGAACGTCAGTCCAGCGCGTAAATTGCACTACTGTTTTTTCTTTTATTTAACCTTGCCAAGTCTAGATCATCAAACTAGAATTGTAATAGGAGGCCTACGTGCGCTTAGCCAAGATTATACACAAGGTGGGGGGGGGGGGGGGGGGAGTATTCCAATTTTCTTTTTTTTGTCTGCAAATGCTCTTGCAAAAAGTTATCTGCTTTAAAAAGGATGGCTTTTTACTTTTTTTTTTTTGGTTTAATTTGAGACTGTTACTTGTACTATTGTTGTTGCTTTTTGACACGATGAAGAATTCGCAAGCTGATAAGAGGAATATTTATAAGATTCAACTTTAAGCAATGTGTCGTATGTCGAGGCCTGTTGGTCTAGGGGTATGATTCTCGCTTAGGGTGCAAGAGGTCCCGGGTTCAAATCAAGGACAGGCCCATTTTTAAAAAATATCAATTAAATAAGTTGGACAATAATGCGCTAGCAATTTTCGTTTTTAGTTAAAATTCCTCTTATCAGCTTGCAAATTCTTTATCGGCAAAGCCTGAAAAATGGACACGGATCTATCGATTTTCCTAGAAATTTGATATTTTAGTTATATCTTTTGGCAAAAAATTACTAGCTAATTGGCCACACAGAGAAAACTCTTGTTTGAACGTTAGATTTTTCAAATTATAAACTTTGTAATCTAGTCCTGAGGTCTAGACAACCAATATTTTAAATACGCATTGGATATTTCCGTATGTAGTCAAGAGTTTAAAAAATAAATACATATTGCGAACTGTCTTTAAAGTCTGGATTTATATGCGAATCATTAGAATTTTCTATGCTCACAGTAGCCTAGTTGTTGTTTTTTTTATAACTTGACCGAGGTCTACAAAGGCAGCGATTGAAAGCAAGCCTAATGACCTCGCCAGGGGCGGAATGGGTATCAAAATCGGCCCGGGCATTACCATATAAACCGGCCCACAAATGGCATTTCATATATTTTCGGTAGGGGGGGGGGTAATCCCCCTCCGCAATTTATATATATATATGTGTGTGTGTGTATGTGTGTATATGTAATTAATCTTCTTATCTTTCATTCTTTTAAACGTTTTTTCTACTCTAGAATACTCTCTTCCTATAATTAGTGAAAGGTAGTACACACTGCCAAGGGACAGATACAGCTAGAAGTCTGGGAGAGCGCCGTAAGCTCCCCCAGTGGGGTCGGGGCTAAGCCCCAGATTCAAGCATTATTTCCGTTATTTTAAGCTTTAAAAAATGCATATTCTGAAGTATCTACAGTGCAATTAGCCTGCTACTCTTCCGCTAAAAAAAATCAAAAACTAAATCTTCTGTTCACTGGAGTCCAGCGACTGGTAGAAAATGGTAAAATGCTTTACTTTTGTATTGGAAAAAAAAAAGGGGGGGGGGGAACCACAAAACCACTTTTGGCTACGCTCATGAAATTTGCTGACTGTAGTTTGCTTAAGTTGGCTGCACTGGGGCAGTAAGTAACGTTGCCCTTTCAGACAATGAGATCTAAGGCCATTGGTTTGAATTCCTCCCCTCTCGACTACGCCCATGTGTTTTATCAAAGGTGTAAGCCTAATTCTATTCAAAATATATCGAAAACTGGATGTATGCTTTCGTAGGCTTACGTAATGTATTCTATTTATAGATCTACATGTATGTAGTCTGAAAACTATAAACACTATAATAGCAGCCTTAATGAGTTTCAAACTTTTTGGGGCAGAAAGTAAAGTTTCCCTTTCAGACAATGAGATCTGAGGCCATTGGTTTGAATTCCTCCCCTCTCGACTACGCCCATGTGTTTTATCAACGGTGTAAGCCTAATTCTATTCAAAATATATAAAGTTTGATAACGCATCGAAAACTGGATGTATGCTTTCGTATGCTTACGTAATGTATTCTATTTATAGATCTACATGTATGTAATCTGAAAACTATAAACACTATAATAGCAGCCTTAATGAGTTTCAAACTTTTTGGGGCAGTAAGTAAAGTTTCCCTTTCAGACAATGAGATCTGAGGCCATTGGTTTGAATTCCTCCCCTCTCGACTACGCCCATGTGTTTTATCAACGGTGTAAGCCTAATTCTATTCAAAATATATAAAGTTTGATAACGCATCGAAAACTGGATGTATGCTTTCGTATGCTTACATAATGTATTCTATTTATAAATCGACACGTATCTAGTCTGAAAACTTTAAACACTATAATAGCAGCCTTAATGAGTTTCAAACTTTTTGGTATTACTTATAGATTATAGACGTTTCTTAAAAAAATTAATTAATTAGGTCTTACGCATTTCACGTGTCAATCTAGTCATGCATGTTGATCTGTGACTTAAAATATGCTAAATCATTGGTTTTCCTGCCTGACAACCCATTCCTTTAAAGTGGTATCACCACAAATACAAAACTAGGGGTCTATCGAGCCGTCATCCTCCTCTACATTGCTCTGTCTCAGAAACATGGATAGTGTACAGTTAACATGCAAAGAAACTGAATCACTTCCACATGACATGTCTGTGAAAAATACTGAATGTCAAATGGCAAGACAAACTACCAGAAAATGAAGTCCTTCAAAGAGCGGGTCTGCAAAGCATCCACACACCCTGATGCAGTCCCAGCTGCGATCGGCAGGACACGTATGCAGAATGGAAGACCACCGCATCCCTAAACGACTCTTGTATGGCCAACTAAGCGAAGGAAAGCGCTCTTAAGGTGGTCAAAGAAAACGCATCAGGGACACCCTCAAAGCTTCTCTGAAAGCGTTCAGCATAGACCCATCCACCAGGGAGACAGAGGCACATGACAGATCATGACCTCGCGTTGTGAGAACCGGCTCACAGGTTGCTGAGGAAAAGAGAACAACGCTGGCAGAAGAAAAAACGCCAGAGAAGAAAAGCAAGGCCAATGACACTAGCTCTAGCTGGAATAACCTGCCTAGCTGTGCGGCCGAACATTCGGGCTCACATAAGTCTCACCAGCCACACGAGGAGACATAAATCCACAGTGCAAAGTCCTCAGCCCCCTGGATGACAAAGTGGTCATAATCAACCTACGATGGACTAACAATATATATTCCTTTAAAAGATAAGAGAAAGAAGAACGGTTAGAGAGGTACTTCTAAATGTGAAAAGCTCTAGCTTCGTCCTAGTACATTCTCAAAAACGAGATTTGTATATGAATATATTCTTTAAAATATAAATGATTCTAAATCTCCTTTTATTAAATATTGGACGTGACAGCGCTATAGAAATTATTGTAATAATTTTTATCATCAATGACTTCTTACTAAGCATAAGTTTGCCTTTACTCATATAATCATAACCGTACAAATATCGATTTCGATCTAGATGTATGTTTTAATTATATAATAATTTTTTTGTAAGCCTAAAGTGTAGTATTTTTAGATCTATGTTATTACAAATAAACAACAAGAAATTTACTATTTCTTTTCAAATCGCAGAAAGTAGAACTTTATACCCATATTCAGCTATGAATTAGTTGGGTGGTTTGCAATTTCGCGGCTGTGTGTATGTGTTTAAGTTAACTTCTAATTAGTTTTGTTAACGAGCTAATTGTCTCCCCTTTTGCCACGTTATATCAATGTTTTCTAACTTAACCCCTCCCATCTCTCTTTTTCGTTAACTTTCAATGGAACGATCAAAAAACGGGTGAGGGAAGGAGCCAAAACAAAAATAGGAGTGCCATCAAAGGCCCATGCCGACCAGCAAAATGATCAGGCCCAAACACAGTCTCCAGGACATCAAAGTAGTGTTGAAGGCCATGCCGCTCATGCATAGCAGAAAGTACGGTCTAACGTTTTACAAATGATAATACGTTCAGTTTATAGTGTAATTCTTAAAATTATATTCTTGTTGAATTTCAATTAAAATTAATTGTAATAATAATTTAAAAAAAAAAACAAGAAAACGTGTTCGGGCCATTTTGTAGCTTTTCTTTAAGTTGTCTGCATTGATTTTTTTTTTTGGTCGCTACCAGACCGGCCCCATTTGGTACCGGCCCACCGGGCATTTGCCCGTTTGCCCATATAGCCAGTCCTCCCCTGGACCTCGCCAATGCTATGATGCGCACTGTCATCGTGAACGAGATTATCTGTGACAAAGGAAGGAAGGGGAGACAATAAAACAAATGATCTCAAAAGAAAGTTGACCAGCAACAAAGAAATGAGAAAAGATTTCTGTGAGCATCTGTGGACATTCATTACACTTAATGTTTCCCCAGCAAGGATCTGAAGGACTTGGAAAGAAAAGACAGATTTAATTAATTGGCAACATATTGCATGGCAAAATAGAGGATTACGTTAGTAGTGCTGGACATGCGTATCCATGAATCAATAAATATTCGTCATTAATCATGGCCGGATTTATGCATTTAGTGGCCCTGAGTACGATTTTTTTTTCATATTTTTTTTTTTTGCAAACACAAAACACCTACGTTTTTGTCGATAACTAAAACTTTATCTTATTGCTTCACGATTGCTTGATTCCATGTAGGCCTATCTAGTAGCAGAGTAAACTATTTCATATCTATATAAAAAACTAAATAATACTCCTGCACCACAAGATAAACAGAAACTGTGATATCTTTAAATCTGCATTTCTAAACTTTTGGGGCGCCTCCTATGTTTAGGGGGAACTTTCTTCCACGCGAAAGGATTGATTGCGAAGCGGTGCATTTATTTATTTTGTCCAGCGATTAAAATTTTGATATAGGCCTATTGCCGCCTATTAGTATTTCACGCGCCCAGCGTAGCAACACATTGATAAGGCTGGATTCTAGAAGCCAGAGCCGCCATCAAAAACTCTTATGTTCACACATTTCACTAATACTGTTAAAAACCCCACAACAGGCCAGATCACTTTTTGTGTGCAGGAACATTTTCTTTCGATATCATAAGTGTATCAGTCACAATTCAAATGACCAGCAATCTGTGATGAAAACAATTATACACATATAATATCTTTTTTTTTTTTTTTGTTTCTCTATTATTGATATCCACTCTCCTTTTTAGTTTTAATAATAAAATACATACACACAAAAAGTTGCGACCTGCATATTTTGCAACATCTAATGTGTTTATATCATAGATTTGCGTGAATATATAGTTCAGTGATTAATAACCTCCGCTGACCCACAACTGTATCGTCATTGCCGTTCCATTGGATACATCAGCTGCGTGATGAGGGGGGAACAGATGTTCCGACCACAGCTAATGCCCAGGCATTCATCGCATTTCCATGAGATAATTCATATTCGTTCGCTTCGCGACTAAAGGAGGCCATAGTTAATTATAGTTAGATTAATAACCCATTCTATTTAAAATCCGCAAAATGGTATTGCATTAGTTCTAAACTTCGAAACTAAAGAACATTACTTTTCTAAGACACAGAAAGATCGATTTTCAATATTCGGAGCGACTTCCCTTACAGCTTTAAAAAGAGTAACATAATACTGTTTATACATTGGTCTGTGATCTGATCATCTACTTTATAAAGTAGAAATCAAGGCGTATGTATGTATG